>JAJJBR010002895.1:0-27224 GCA_022817965.1 Solanum lycopersicoides | reverse complement strand
CCTACCATCAACCCTAAACGTCAAGACCAAAATACCCAAAATTTCAAACATTAAACACTAAAGCATTCATATTAATCGTCAAATCCTAAACCCTAAACCCAAAAACCTAAAATAACCCAAAAACCTAAAAAAACCAAAACTTTAACCCTAACCGTAACCTTAACCCTACCCTAACCCTAAAATCATAAACCCCAAACCCTTAGCCCAAAACACAAAAACCCAAACATTAAATACAAAACCATAAATTTAAACGTTAAAAATGTTAACGTTGAACCATAAAACCTAAAAAAACCTACAACAATAACCCTAATCCCTAAACCCTAAGTCCAAAAAAAAACCTAAGTCTAAAATACAAAAACCAAAACATTAAACACTACACCATAGATTTTAAACCTCAAATCCTAAACCACAAACACTAAAACCTAAAAAAATACCTAAACCACTAAACCCGAAATAGTATCCCAAAATACCAAAACCCAAAATATTAAATACTAAACCGTAGATTTTAAACCAAAAATCATAAATCCCAAAACCTAAAATCTAAAAAAATAATAATTACCCTAACCCTATCCCTAACACGAACCCTAACCCTAACCCTATCATTAAACTAAACCCTAAACCCTAAACCCAATGCCCAAAATAACAATACCCTAATATTAAACACTATACATAGATATAAGCCTCAAATCCAAAACCTAAACCCAAAAACCTAAAAAAACAACCTAAACCCTAACCCTAACTCTAAACCTAACCTTAATCCTAACCCTAACCCTAAACCATAAATCCAAAACCATAGCCCAAAATACAAAAATCCAAAAATTAAATACTAAACCATCGATTTTAAACCTCAAATTCAAACCTTGAACCATAAATACTTAAAAAACCTACACCCTAACCCTAACCCGAATTCCTAAACCCTAAGTCTAAAAAAACAAACCCTATGCCTAAAATACGAAAAATCAAACATTAAACACTAAAACATAGATTTTAAACCTCAAATCCGAAATCAGAAACCCTAAAACCTAAAAAAACCTAAACTCTAACACTAACCCTAACCCTAACTGAAACCCTAACCCTAGTCCTAAACCATTAACCGAAATGCCAAGCCCAAATACAAAACCCAAAACATTAAACACTAAACCATAGATTTTAAACCAAAATACTAAACCCAAAACCTAAAACCTAAAAAAAAACTAAAACCTAACCCTAACACTATCCATAACACGAACTCTAACCCTAACCCAATCCTTATCCCTAACCCTAAACCATAAACCTTAAACCCAAAGCGCAAAATACCAGATAGGAAGTCTGCTACACAATTTTCTTCCTCTGAATTTGTGTCTGCAAATGAACTCATGTGTTTGGTTGATTAAGTTCTAAAGTCTATTGACAAGACGTGAGACACTCCAATGAGGGGTGGTTTTCTGCCTTATCCAATTGACCAGTAATTGTGAGTCCACTTCTAGGATGATTTTCCTGCAACCAATTTCTAAGGCCCAAGTCATTCCAAAAATAGCTGCTTCCAGTTTTGCTTGGTTGTTGGTGCCTTCTCCCAATGGTGTAGCAAAAGCTAAGGACAATTCCCCTTCTTGATCTCTTATGATCCCACCTGCTCATATCTTGCCTGGATTTCCTAATGCACTCCCATCCGTATTGATTTTAACCCATAGTGCAACTGGTTTTTTCCCGTTTACCAATGTCACTTTGGTATCATGGAAACACTTCCCCTAGCTGGATCAATTCTTGCAATCTAGAAGGCCATTTGATGTATTTGTAGTGAATTGTCATGAGTTTGTAACTGTCCTTGTAAATGGCATTCTTGACCCTGCTCATATTAGATTGCTTGCCTCCATGTTTGTGGGCATTCTTCCACAAATTCCAACATATGAATATTGGTGTCGCTTGCAGTAATAGCTTGTGAGCTTCATTTTTGAGTGTAGTTATCCACCATTGCATGAGGAGTTGAGGTTATGATCTGTGGTCTGTCTTGACTCCAGCTGTATTTTCAAAAAAATTCCGCACATTTATTTCAAAAGGGCCATTGTTGAAGGTGTGTTCTATTGTGTCCATTCCTGCCCTGTTACAACAACAAAAATAGTGTGTAGGCTCAATGTCAAAGGTTTTTTGTTTTTCATTAGTGGGGAGTTTCCCTTTCAAGGTTATCCATAATAGAAAAGAAGCTTTAAAAGGAATATTCTTATGCCATATATAAGAGCTGAAAGTAGACTCATTCCTCTTTTTCTTTATGCCATTCCATGAAGATGAGTAGCTGAAGCTTCTATCAGTGTTGAGCTTCCAAGTTGCTGCATCGTGGAGGCCATGTTGTAGTGGAATTTCATTGGCTAAAATATTGGATAGTTGACTTGCAGGAGCTTGTTAGACCAACATGTTCAAGTTCCATTGTCCATCTTGCCCGAATTATGCTACTGTGGTATTATTGAACTTGTGACTATTAAAAGAAAGACTAGATTGGGGTCCAACCCCTAACCAATCATCCCACCAGAAAGAACAATTGCTAGAGTTGATTTTCCATTGAATATGTTGATCAACTTTTTGTCTGTTATGAATCAAATGCTTCCAGGTAATTAATCCCTTTTATCCCGTTTCTTACAAATAGTGTTAGACCTTTGACAATACTCAGCCTTCTCGAAGTCTCCCCAAAAGGTATGTTTTGACCTAAAGACCCACAACTGTTTGTATTGGAATGACATGCATACATCTTTAATGTTTTTTATACCAATGCCTCCTTCCTCATATGGGAAGCTAAGATTCTTCCACGAAGCCCAATGGTATTTTTCTTCTCTTGTCTCCACCCCCAAAAGAAGTCTTCCATAAGGCTTCCAATTTGTTTAAGTATTGTGTTATGGGGGTGACTGCAGACAGTAGATGAATACGTAGGGATTGCAACACATTTTTTACAAAGATTGCTCTACCTCCATAGCTCAACAACTTTGTTTGCCACCCTGTGATCCTATAAAGAACTTTATTAATAAGATCTGAATATTAGATAATCCTAGGTCTACCCACAAATAATGGGCAACCGAGCTAAGTGATAGGACCCTCTTTCTTCTTGAATCCAGTGATCCTTTTGATCATTTCCTTATTGCTATTAAAAGCATTGGAATGAACCATGAAATGACTTTTTTTATCTGTTAATAAGATGGCCTAAACTGTCTTCATATGAGTTCAAGGTTTTCATAATCAGCTTGAGAGTCCTGAGTCTTCCTGAACTGAAAAGAATAATATCATCTGCAAAACTCAGATGATTCACTTGAGGCCCATTTCTTTCCATGTAGAACCCATGATAATGTCTGTGATTGTGGAGTCTGTTGAGTGATCTTGATAGTACCTCTGCTCCTAAAATAAATAGGGCATGAGATAGGGTGTCACCCTGCTTGAGTCCTCTGGTGGAATGGAAGAAACCATATCTCTTACCATTGACAATAGTAGAGTAGCAATTGTTATCCATGATCCTCCATATCATGTAAATGAAAACCTCAGCAAACCCCATCTTTCTCAGTACCAGATAAGTGTAAGACCAAGAAACTCTATTATAGGCCTTGTCCATGTCAAGTTTCATGATTACATTACTCCCAATGTTAGGTTGCTTGATTTGATGGATAATTTCCTGTGCAAGCATAATATTCTCTGAAGTACTTCTACCTTTGACAAACCCAGATTGGTTAGTAGAAATCAAAGTAGGAAGGATGGGACCAAGTCTAGAACTAATTAGCTTTGAAATGATTTTACTAGTAAATTTGCTTAAGCTAATAGGTCAAAACTCAGTAAGTTTAGTAGGATTGGTTACTTTAGGAAGAAGAACAATACAAGAATGAGGGAAGTATTTCGGTATCATTTGGCCAGTGAAAAATGCTTGAATGACTTCAAATAAATCCTCTTTGACAATGTGCCAAGTTTTCTTGAAAAAACACCCATTCATGCCATCAAGACCTGCTGAAGAAGTAGGGTTCATAGAAAAAACTACATCTTTAAGATCTTCCATAGAAGGGAGGGTAATTAATCTCTCATTTTGATCCTGCTGAACCTTTCTGGGAATGCACTCTAACGTTTCTTCATTAATGTATGTATCCTCACCTATGAACAACTCCTGAAATGGTCACAAACTGCATTAGCAATGTTATCCTATCATTGTAACCATTCCCCATCATTCCTAAGAATTCTGTGAATGAATAACCTCCTCGTCCTTCCCCTTATAAGGGAGTGAAAATATTTAGTGTTATGTTACGCTCAAATTTACTTCTCAAATAAGAAGTAAAGCGGTCGTATCAAGTAAAGAACCCAACTAATGAGGTTGAGATCGATCCCACAAGGAAAATAGTTCAGACTTAACTTTATTCTATTATTACTATTATTTAGCCAACTATTTTCCGAGAAAACAAAAGACAAAAAGGGGTTATTTCTAAATTAATGAAACTGATTAACTAAATAAAAATGAACAACTAACAGATTCCGCTTTCGGAGTTAAATCAAATTATAAAAGTAACTAGGGCTTAAGTGTTCCCCACAGGTTCCTAACTTGGTAAATCTAACTATAACAATTCTATCCTAATATCTTGCATGTAAAGTGATAAGTTATGTATCTCTAAATACTTGGTCCGGCATCTAGAGAATTTCACTCCGCACCTTGGTCCGGCTACGTGTGTTGCTATACTAACCCTTATCTTTACCTCATATTAAACATCGTATTCGGTATTTGACTAAGTTATTAACTCGTACCAACCAATACTAGCCTATTAGATAGTCTACACTAAATCTATGTTGATAATTCTTTTCCTATTATCTACCTCCTTGGTCCGGCAAGTAGCATTAAGGCGAGTTCTAACGTTGGCCATCCGTTAAAAAGACTTCTACACGAAAGAATTATCAATACATGCAAGACACCACTCTAGAATTGTTATTTAAGTTAGATTTTTACCTTGTTATTCACCCATGGTTCCCACAACCCTATCTATGAGGTTTAGTTACCCATGTTCATAATTACACAATTCATATTGTTAATGGAAGAATTCATGCACTTACTTTTATGAAAACGAATAGTTTCCCAGAATTTAACTTGAATAATCAACAAAATCACCAACAATCAATTCCCGAAAAAGTATCTTAATTCCCAAAATCGAGAATTCAATACTATAATAGAAGAACTAAAAACTAAAAATTATCCAGAAAGTCTAACCTCAAAAACGAGGTTTTTCCAACTATTTATAATAAAAACAAAATCTAATCAAATAAGGATTCTATTTACTAAAAATCTGTCCAAACGCGTCTGGGTCGACGGACCACGTGACGGACCGTCATGGACACGACGGACCGTCATAGACTCCGTCGTCCCATACTTCACACATTCTTCTGTTGCTTTATTGAATCCCCTCGACGGACAGGTATGATGGACCGTTTCAAGCACGACGGTCCGTCGAGGGTCTTCGTTCCAAAATACTTGAACTTCTTGGAATTTGGGTACTAGGACTACTTCTCTGATCATCACGACGAACAAGCAGGACGGACCGTCGTGGCTATGACGGTCCGTCATGGACTTTCGTAATCCCACACTTGGTCAGACTTCCCCATTTTCCTTCAGCAACTTCTCCCTTCACTACGATGCCACCTACGGACCGTCACAGCCTCGACGGTCCGTCATGGATTCCGTAGGTGGTCTCTTCTGCATTTCTTTCTCAAAAACTCCCGCGTTCATCCTTGGACAGATTTTCTGCAAACAAAAAGAAACTTACATAAAAATCAACACAAAAAGGCTTTCGACACACACTAAACTTAAGGAAAAAACATTACAAATACCGTGAAACTGCGGTACATCATGTTAGCATCCCCATCTTTGAACCACTGTAATTGTGTCTTTTGTTTCATGATAGAATCCTCCAACTTCAGGTATCTAATGTATTATGCATTAAGCTCATGGAGAACTGCTGTGTTGGTGTTGTTGTGATTATGAATAAGGTTATCCTCAACATTCTTTACCTTTTTCACATATTCTTTTACCTTAAGGAAAATGTCACCAAATTCCCTTTTGGACCAAGAACTTAAGGTGTTAGAGAGTATTTTCAATTTTTTGTGGAATTTCTACATACCAGTGCCCTCTACTTCCCTTTCCCAACATATTTTGATGGTCTCCAAAAAATTTGGATGGTCCACCCAGCAGTTAAAAAATTTGAAGTATTTAGTTTTACTCTCTTCTTTTGTAATCATATCCATAAGGAGTGGGCAATGGTCTGACCCCATAGAAGATAGGTGAGTGACGGTTGTTTGGGGTATCTTCTCTAACGATTCATCATTTACCATGGCCATGTCGAGTCTTTTCCAAATTCTGTGATGAATATCACTTTTGTTTGACCATGTAAAATTTTTCTACTAAATCCTAAGTCTATTAAACCACATGCCTCAATAACAACAATGAAAACCAAGCTTTTCCTCATATTGTAGGGTACATCTCCAACTTTTCCTCAGTTGAAGTAATCACATTGAAGTCCCCTACAGAGCACCAGGGTTCACTGTTAACAGTGGACTGATGAAGCATCCTATCCACAAAGGCCTTCTGATCAGTTCTTTACATTTAGCATACACAAAGGTTATGATGAAATAATTCTGAAGCTCATTGTGACCAAGTTTACAGGTAATTTGTTATTCATCCTCTTCCAAGATTTCACAAACTATGTCTAAGTTCCAAAACATCCAAATTTTGCCGTTACAGTTACTAAAATTGTCCATGGCTAATTGGTTTTTGAAACTTTGGATATGATCCTTATCTGAGAAAGATTTTGAGATAGTAATAATAGAGAGGTGATGCATTTTCCTAAGAATTTTTTATATTTCCAAAACTCCTTGAGTGTTTATTCCCCTCACATTCCATGTGATTGTATTAATCATTGGGATGATCTTGATGTGAAGAGCCTGGTGTTTGGTCTGCCCGAAGTGACAGTGTTGATGTCTTGTTTCTTGAACTTGAATTTGTCATATTGTAGACCCCTTGGAGACAAACCGTGACTGTCAGCCACCTATTGGATATCTTCCTGAAGGATCTGATAATTATTTGGACTAAAAGCTTTAATTAGAAGCTCACTAGTCTCATCATCATCATCAGTGTCTTGTAAGGATTGATTGTTTATATATATATTATCTTCAGAATTGTGTGGGGAATATTCATCCATAGTGGGAATAATATTGGTTTGGCAGATTTTATCACGAGGAACTGTGGGAGGAGGGGTCCTATATTTATTTTGTAAGGGTGTAATATTCAATGTGTGGTCATCATTGACCATTATGAATTTTTTACACCCTTCTTCATTCTTTTCGTGTTCCTCCCTTTGAGTACTCTCTTGTTGTTTGCTTTGTCTCCTTTTCTCTACATCTCTCTTTTGCTTACTCGACTTATTTTTGCTCTTTGGAGATTTTCCTTGTTTACTAGTGCTCGCATTGTTATCTAATTCTATGGCGACTGTTTGGTTGGTTTGGTTCAGGCTGGCACTTTCTTCCCCAGGTTTCCTGTTTCTCTCTCTATTTCCTTTTTCCTATTTTTCCACCTCAATTAGTTTTTGTGGCTGTTGGTTATGATTTGGAATAGGTTGTTGGTCTCCTATATTGTATGTGGCTCTACAGTCTGTGGTATGGTCAGAGTTCAACCCCTCATGCAGAACATGAGGCAAATTCCCCCCTTTGGATACTCCTTCCTGCAAGTTAGTTTGTTTTTCCTGACTTCCACCTTCCATCCATCCTTCAACTTCATCAATAGCAGCAGATACATCAATAGTATATTTATAAAAGTTAGGTTGCATAGCTATGATACCTGCATCCTATCTATTACAGTCTTCCTTGTTTTGTATCTTCTGCTTGCTTTTGGTGTTGTCATTGGCCATTGTTGTTGTGTTCCGTTGTGTTAGCTCCTCTTTTCATGTTTGTTCTTTTTCCTACAAATTCAGATTAGCAAAAGGATTTTTCTGTAAATTATTGGGAATACTTGATTGTGGATTTGTGGTTGGAGGTTGTTCATCTACCATCCTGTTGTGAGTTGTTACAGGTTTCCAGCTAGTCTTTTGAGATTTCTCCTCTTGCTGCTTGCTATTTTTCCTTTTTTGTATATGCCATTCCTCTTCCTTTTGTTGGTCTTCTTGCTTGAGGGTACTCCTCTCATTGGTGTTATGTTGCTGTTTCTCCATTGAGTCTTTTGCCTTTGCTGTTTGGCTCTCATTTCCCTTATGATTTTGGTTTTCTTTATTTTTGTCCTTGTCTTTCTTTTCATTTTCCTTTTCCTTTCTCTGTATGTATTCCTCATGTCTCATCTTGGCTGTACATTCCTCTATGTAATTCCCTTGATGTCTTCAGTATTCACAATAAGGAGGAATATTTTTATATTCCACCGGTTTCCATATGCTTATAGTATCATCTTTATTATCTAATCCAACCCACACATGTCTAGGCCTAGGCTTTGTCAAATCTATTTGCATCTTCACTTTAGCCACTACTGCCCTTGATCTTTTGATTGAAGTTGTGTCCAAATATAAAACCTTTCCCGCTGATTCTAGCAAAGGAGTGAGGAAAGGTTTTTTAAAGCAATGCCATGGAAGTCCTGGCAAGAGGATCCAGACAGCGAATATATGATTTTCTTCTTCTGGAGTAAAAAAGGGAGTCCATGCTTGTATCCTCATAAGCTTACCCTCAATAGTCAAACTGTGTTGTAGTCCAACTCATTTTGAAGGTCAATGAAAACATATTTGGTATTGTAATAAGAAATATTGACCCCCCCCCCCACTCAATTGAGTCTGCTGAATGAAACTTTTTCTGATGAGTTCAACTTTTGGCATAGTGGTAATAAACTTCACGACCAGAGTGTACTTGCAGTCCACTGTTAGAGTATGCATGTAATCATACATATAAAAAATAACTGCAGGTTGAACTTGTTTAGTAGTTTGTGTGGGGGTAGTTTTCAGAACAATTTTGGGGTCTTGAGCTGCATGGATGTGTCTTAATCTAGCATCCAAGGTTTGGACAATAGTATAAGGAGCTGGTTCAGGGACATGCCCTTGATTATTTGTCTGGGGGAGCTCTAGAATTGGTAGAATCATTTGGTTTGGGAGTGGTAGCATTTTGACTGTTAGTTTGGGCATTGGAAGTTTGCTTGTCAAAATTGCTAGAGAATTTGGGAAAATCTATGTGATAACTGCGTTGATTCCCATTTTCCCCTTGATTTGCTTGAAGAATTTTTACCATTTTTCCATTCTGATTCACCTGGTTTTGGACATTTTTTTTAAAGAAATATTTCATTTTGTTCCCTTTGTTCTGTTCAATAATCACAGCAGCACTTTGTCCCATGGCATTATCGTGCACATGGCCAACATTGTCATTAATATTAATTTGATTATGAACAGGATTCAAGGCAGTAGACTTAGATGATTGACGTTCCTCCTCTTTAACATTTGTGTGCTGCCCTTGAGAATTTTATTGTTGGCCTGGTCTTCTAGCTTGTACACGACCATTAGTGTGGTTGCCTTTCATACCTCTCGTAGAATGTCCTGCATTGCTAGGAGAGTTTTACCTGGTTTAAATCCAAATGAGAATTGTGATGGGCTTTCCATATCTACTATTTCCTTAGCAGTGGTTCCTGAGCTGATTTGTTGACCGTTGGAGTCCAGACCTACCTCCATATCCCTGTTCTTCAGTCGATCTTGCTCAGGGATTTCCATGTGTTCTTGATCTAAATGATTAGAAAAATTAGTGAGATAGATATCCTACTCAGTGAACGGTGTTACATTAGTCTCCTTGCCCTGAGTATTTCTTCGAACAATTTTTCGACCACCGGAGTTCATGGGACCTGTGACATGTCTTCCCAAATGACTTGAAATAGCTGTAAGATGCTCCTCTTCCATAGGGTAATAAACCTCAGTATTTTGTTCTTCTCTAAACAGCTGGGAAGTTGTTCGATTTAGGGATCAATTTTCTTGTGATTTATTTACGATTCCTCCAAAAATCACCTCTTCCGTTCTCTCAATTAGCAGGGTGGAATCGTTGATTTTTTAGTATGTTGTAGTTGTTGATTAGTAGAGTCATTCCATGTGTCATCGTAATCCTAATTCAGTCTTATAGATTTTGGAGAAATAATTTCACGATCCCCGTCTATTTCATTCTTGGAACCCGTACAACTCATCGCCTCTTTCATATACGAATTCCAGATTTGTGTGGTGAATTAGAGGGTGATTGGTGGTTCATTGTGTTCGTCGTCTTGAGGCGCCCATGTTGAGGCAGGTCCGGCAGTCTGAGGGAAGTCTCCGGCGGCTCACGCGCCATCTGTTTCCGGCTAAACTAGCCGTTAGAGTTGGTTTTTACTTAATTCCTACTGAGTGCGTGTTTTTTGAGAGATGTTAAATAGAATTTGTTTTTGAGTGTTTGGGAGCGATCTTATCTTGGGATACGGGTTTCGGGTTAATGGTTTAGGGTTAGGGTTAGGGTTAATGTTATTGTTAGGGTTAGGGTTTAGTTTTTTTTTAGGTTTTAGGGTTTTTGGTTTATGATTTAAGGTTTAAAATCTATAATATAGTGTTTAATGTTTGGGTTTTGTATTTTGTACATTTAGACTTTTTTAAGACTTTTTTTTAGACTTAGTGTTTCGGGTTTCGGGTTAGGGTTAGGGTTTTGTTTTTTTTAGGTTTTTGGGTTTAGTGTTTAGAATTTGAGGTTTAATATCAATGTTTTAGTGTTTATTGTTTGGGTTTTTGTATTTTGGGCTTGGGATTTAGGGTTAATGGTAGGGTTAGGGTTAGGGTTAATGTTAGGGTTAGGGTTAGGGTTAGGGTTTAGGTTGTTTTTGAGGTTTTATGGTTTGGGGTAATGATTCGAGTTGTAATATCTATGGTATAGTGTTTAATATTAGGGTTTTAGTATTTTGGTCTTTAGGTTTTAGGGTTTAGGGTTAAGGGTTAGGATTAAGGATAGGGTTAGGGTTAGGATTTAGGGTTTTATTTAGGTTTTAGGTTTTGGGGTTTTGGATTTGAGGTTTAATATAAATAATTTAGTGTTTAATGTTTGGGTTTTTTGTATTTTGGGCTTGGGGTTTAGGGTTTATGGTAGGTTTAGGGTTAGAGTTTAAATTGTTTTTATGTTTTAGGGTTTGGGGTTAAGGATTTAGTTATAATGTCAATGGTTTTATGTTTAATGTTAGTGTTTTGATATTTTTGGCTTCGGGTTTACGGTTTAGGGTTTAGGGTTAGGGTTAAGAATAGTGTTAAGATTAGGATTCGTGTAAGGGATAAGGTTAGGGTTAGGGTTTAGGTTTTTTTTAGGTTTTTGGTTTGGGTCCTAGTTTTTTTTTTTTAAAATATATGAATTATTGTTTAATGTTTGGATTTTGGTATTTTGGGCTTGTGGTTTAGTGTTAACGATTTAGTGTTAGGGTTAAGGTTACGACTAGGGTTAGGGTTTGGGTTAGGGTTAGAGTTAGGTTTAGGCTTTTTTAGGTTTTAGTATTTGTGGTTTAGGATTTGAGGTTTCAAATCTATTTTTTAGTGTTTAATGTTTGGGTTATCGTATTTTAGACTTTGTTTTTTTTCTGACTCAGGGTTTAGGGACTAGGGTTAGGGTTAGGATTAGGGTTAGGGTGTAGTTTTTTTTCAAGATTTTATGGTTCAGATTTAGCATTTGAGGTTTAAAATCTATGGTTTAGTATTTAATATTTGGGTTTTTGCATTTTGGGCTAAGGGTTTCGGGTTTAGGGTTTAGGGTTAGGGTTAGGGTTCAGGAGGGTTAGGGTTAGGGTTAGTGTTTTGGGTTTTTAGGTTTTTGGGTTTAGGGTTTAGGAGTTGAGGTTTAATATCAGTGCTCTAGTGTTTAATGTTTGGGTTTTGGTATATTGGGCTTAGGGTTTAGGGTTTCTGGTAGGGTTAGTGTTGGGGTAAATGTTTTGGTTATAGTTAGGGTAAATGTTTGGGTTAGTGTTAGGGTTTAGGTTGTTTCTTAGGTTTTAGGGTTTGGGGTTAAGGTTTGAGTTGTAATTTCTATGATTTAGTTTTTAATGTTAGGGTTTGGTATTTTGAGCTTTGGGTTTAGGGTTTAGCGTTTAGGGTTTAGGTTTTTTTAAGTTTTGGGTTTTGGGGTTTAGGATTTTTGGTTTAAAATCTATGGTTTATTGTTTAATGTTTGAGTTTTCGTATTTTGGGCTTGGACTTTTGGGTTAATTGTCTAGGGTTAGGGTTAGGGTTAGGGTTAGGGTTTAGTTTCTTTTCAGTTTTAGGGTTTGTGGTTTAGGATTTGAGGTTAAAATTCTATGGTTTAGTATTTAATGTTTGCGTTTTCGTATTTCGGACTTAGGTTTTTTTTAGACTTAGGGTTTAGGTTTAGATTTAGGGTTAGGGTTAGGATTAGGGTTAAGGTGTATGTTTTTGTAGGTTTTATTATTTAGTTAAGGTTTGAAATCTATGGTTTAGTATTTAATGTTTTGGTTTTGGTATTTTGGGCTTAGGTTTTCGGGTTTATTGTTTAGGGTTAGGGTCAACGTTAAGGTTAGGGTTAGGGTTAGGTTCTTTTTAGGTGTTTGGCTTTAGGGTGTCATGACCCGGATTCTGGAATCCGAATCGCAACCGGCGTCGTTGACCTCTGAGAGGTCGCACACAAGCCTCTTCTTGCATTCATCACATTCATACTGTTAATTTTAGCGGAAAATTTAAAAAAATTTGTTTATATTTGAAGTATACATAGACTTAATATAAACGCGTATTTGTAAGGAAGTTCATTGCTCTTACATCAACCATCTAGTTATAGAAACATACAACTTGAAAGAAATAGAATCTCATGTCCTAAATAATACTTGCCAAAACGGCACTATTACAAGCATCTGAATAAAATAGGAAAGAAACACTAGTGGAACAAACTCCACTAGTCTAAACCTACTACTAAGCAAGAAATGTAAAGGCAGTCATCCTCGAATGCATGAGGACCTACCAAGTCCGGATGAAATATCTGAGTCCGATCTGCACCTAAAAATAGTTATATTTTATGGAATTAGTACACACTTGTGCTAAGTATGGGTATATGAAGCAACACATAACAGTAATGCATCAACAAGAATGGCTCTTCCTAATCAACATGCTTTCTTAGGAGGCCAAGTCTCTTGACTTGACTAATTCGTAATAGAAAGGTCATACTATGAAAATGTCACACATCATACACACATAGGTTCACATAACATACATTTCATGTTTCATATATTACATATTTCATATCCATGAGACCTTGTAATCATGGATGTAATATTAAGAAATCTCAAGTGAGGGCCCAACATATGGGACCTCAACCCGAGGGCCTTCTTTAGAAAACACAGAGTCTGCTTCATTCGTTCATTTGTACTTCACATTATTCATTTCATTTATTCGTAGGCTGATGTAAGCACCATCTATACCTAGTATGAAGTATAAGACTCTCATCGGGATCATGAAGTGAAATGACCTAGAATGACCTAATGTCATTACTTGAATCTGGTTTCACCTCCTGATTGTCTTGCACAAACACCTTCAGTATCATTCATTTCGTTATCTTTCATACTTTGAGGAACTTCAACCTTAACCGACATAGATCATGTGATCATAATGAAATCCGGTGTCTCCCCCACACCGAAAAGAGGTGGAGTCATTGGCCAAAGTGAAACCAAAACATGCTAGCTTCATGGGTTCGAACCAAGCTAGTTCCCTATGGTGGCAACATAGTTCAAGGACTAGTAGATTTAGGGAGACCCATACCCACCTTGGTGGACAGTCTCATCTCATGAGAATTACGTGAACCTCCGCCTTTCCCGAAAGAAAGCATCACCACTCATAACTAGCCTATTGGTGATCAGTTTAAAGTTCCTATTTACATTTAACTCATACATCATCGAAGCTTGCTTCTAGCATGAGGTAGTCATAGCTGATTAGATGATTTCTCATCTCTTCTTTACGTATTAAGTGTGAATTGTCCTTACAATTACATATAGAATGATGATTGAGACTTGTCTCTTAATATTCAACATTCTCTTAGGTGAGTACTTTTAGTGACTTTTACTTAGGCTTGGTTGAGATTTGTCTCACCATTCATCATAGCCGCTTATCATGTTGTCACCATTTTCATTAGCATCAAAGTTTAGCATAATTACTCACCTCATTACGTGAATGTTCATTTCTTCATCTTGCCGTTAACTTACATCATATGCCATGCACATGGCCTTTAGTGTACTTTACACTCATGGTAGTACCCCTTTCGGGTTACTCATATTTGGCTAAGTGTTTCATGATCATCTAATTGCATATTGTGCAAGACTTATGCATCCTGCACATTCGGCCAAGGGACCCGAGTTCGATCCCTAGTGGCTGCGTTTAATTTTATTATATGTAAGACTTATATGCCTTACAATTTCGGTCAAGAGGACCTGTGTTCGAATCCCTTGGGCAGCATATAACTTTTAATTATATGTGAGACTTATGTATCTCACACACTTGGCCTTGAGGCCGGGTTCGAATCCCCTCTCTCACACTATTTTTTTTTCTTTTAATTCAAGGCCTGTTCTCTAGTATTAGGACCTTGAGGTCTCGGGTTCCACCCTCAATGGCAGCATCTCTTTTTCTTCATTTTTATTTTTACAAGTGGTTAGCCGAGACTTAGTCAATTAGTATAGGCCTTTAGTTTATTTTCTTGAATTTAGCCTAGGTATTTAGCTTAGAGTTTTAAATTAACTTTTAACCAATACTTTGATCTAAAATAATGTCCATCTACCCGTAGCACCTCTTAAGCTCTAAGGCATCACATTTAGCCCAATTTATTAATCACAGTACACTCACATATTTTTATGTATTAACCTTTGTTGTACAATGATTTCATAGTTTCTATAGTGAAGCATTCTGGTTCATTAGGACTATAGATTAGTATTTAGTCCTTGCGGAATTAACATAAATGTTTCTTTGTGTAGTTGAGACCATGGCCGAGAGTCTTAGATTCCAAAGAATCGGCAGATTAACATTTGGTTAAAGGACCATACTTTTATTTTCTTGTTCATGAACATCACGATTTCGTCTTGCATGTTAAACACACAATATTGCGTAACACATAATTCACAATTTCTTCAAGTAAACCGTAACAACATAATCACGGAAAATAGAATACTTGTGCACATGTAACATTCAACATTCGGACGTACATAACAAAATCATAAACATATCCGAGAACACACATTGCACACAATCACAATCAGTCCTAAAATCATCTACCAGAAGTCATACCAATGCATGCATCAATCGTTCATAGGATCAAATGACAGGGGCATGCAATGGGGACAACCTTAGTTTTTAGATTGGATTTGAACTGAACCTTAGGGGACTCTTGGGAAAGGGACAAAGAGAGAAGAAAACCCATAACATTTCAACTTTGACAACCAGCCACTAACACGTCCTAACCCACGCACAAACCTCTGTTCCGAGCCTTGATTCTTGTTAACAAGTGAAATTCCTTTACGTGATTTCTTAAAGAACTTAGGCGAACAATTTTTCTTTTCATTTTTGATTGATGAAGCCGAGAACACTTTGAACTAGTAAACTTATTTTACTTTTCTGTTTTTGAAGTGTAAGGTAAAGCTGAAGAGCGTTTGTGGATATATAATGAATTAAGAGTGCACATTGAGTACGCTCCTAGTGGGAGTCGTGCGCCTCCTTCTTGGGAGTTTGTTGTTGACTTATTCAACACAATTTAAATGATAAAATTAGATTATAATCTATATGTTAAGTTACTATAATGCCCCTCCTTATTTTGTCAAATTTAAAATCATTTAAATCGTCCCTTTTAATGTCTCCAACTCGGCTTGAACCCAAGTGTGGAGAACCGGTCAAACTCGGGTTTGACCACCGAGCTTTTACCCATTTTGACTAATTAAAAACCTTATTTAATTAATTAAATATCAACCTACGGTAGTTACTATACTACCCCTAGCCCCGAAATTACCTTTTACCCCTAGAACCCTTAACACCTAGTACTAACCCTCTAAGTCCGGTTAAGACTAACCCGGGTGAATCCTAGTGTTCGGGGACCTAACATGGCTGGAACCAACCCTTCCTAGCTCAACCAACTCACCAAGTTGGTTGGCTTGGCTGGTGCATAGGTCCAGGGGTCCGGTTCCACGCGCATCAAGCCGTGTGAACTCGGTCTAACCTATGCATTCTAAGTACGTCTAGGTCTTACTTAGCATAGTCGTTTTCGGATTGTTACATTATCCCCCCCCCCTTAGAAACATTCGTCCCCGAATGACACTACTCATCATTTAACAAAGAGGGTGATTTTCGAAAGCTACTTCATCTTACTGAAACGTTTCTCCTTTGTGAACATTTGATACACACTTATTTTGACGATGCATACCATTTAAGCTTATCTAAAGCTTCATATTTAAGATTGAGGAATGTCCTTCTCAATAACACTTAACTTAGTGCACACCACAAATCATGCAACACAGAAAACATGCATATGCTACATAAAAACATCAACATAAATTGCAAACATAACTTCGTTTTAACTCATATAGTGCCATTATAAAATATACAATTACTGACCTAGCACACCAAGTTGACTACAACACTTAGAACTTAGAGTTTCTTAAACGTAAATCATACTTTAGGAAAATAATATCTAACCTTAGGAACTTAACAAATGAGGATAGCAGGATCTCATATAAGCCTCGGCCTCCCACGTTTCTCCCTCAACAAGGTGGTTCCGCCATAGGACTTTCACGGTGGTGACCTCCTTCTTCCTCAGTCGCTTCACTTGACGATCTAAAATTGCGATTGGAACCTCTTCATAAGAGAGGTTCTCATCAACCCCTAACCCCTCAACAGGAAGGATGGATGATGGATCGCCTATACACTTCTTAAGCATTGAAACGTAAAACACTTGATGACCGTAAGACAAATCGTGAGGTAACTTCAATTCGTAGGCCACATTTCCTACTCGCTGCAAGACCGCATAAGGACCTATATACCTCGGACTCAACTTACCTTTCTTACCAAACCTCATCACCCCTTTCATAGGTGATATCTTCAAGTAGACTTGATCACCCACCTCAAATTCTAGAGCTCTTTTTCTGTTGTCTGCATAGGATTTTTGACGACTGTAAGCAGTAGCCAATCTATATCTGATCATTCTCACCTTATCAATAGCCTCATGTACGATCTCAGGACCAAGGATAGTAGATTCTCCTACCTCAAACCACCCAACAGGAGACCTACATCTTCGGCCATATAGTGCTTCAAAAGGTGCCATCCCAATACTGGAATGGTAGTTGTTATTGTAAGAGAACTCTATCAGCGACAAGTGATCATCCCAACTCCCCTATGAGTCAATAACGCATGATCTCAACATGTATTTAAGGGTCTGGATGGTATGCTCTGCTTGTCCATCCGTCTGCGGATGAAAAGCAGTACTAAGCTTCCTTTGTGTACCCAAGCCCTTTTGGAAAGATCTCCAAAAATGAAAAGTAAATTGGGCTGCCCTATCCGAGATGATAGAGAGGGGGATCCTGTGCCATCTCACTATATCATCAATATAAAGCTTGGAATAATCTTTAGCCTTGTAAATAGACTTTACAGGTACGAAGTGAGCGGACTTGGTCATTGTATCAACAATAACCCAAATGGAATCATGTAGTTTCCTAGTCTTTGGCAGACCAACCGCAAAATCCATATTGATAGCCTCCCACTTCCATGTTGGAATCTCTATCGTTTGAGTCAGCCCCCAGGCTTAAGGTGTTCTGCCTTAATCTGTTGGCAATTCACACGCTCATCCATGAATTTAGAGATATCTCTCTTCATTCCTTCCCACCAATAGACCTCTTTAAGGTCATGGTACATCTTGGTGGAACAAGGATGAATGGATTACCTGGAACCATGAGCTTCTGCCAAAATATTAGACCTCAAATTATCAACATTGGGCACACATAACCTGTTTTTGTACCTGAGTACACCATCCCCTCCTAGGGAAAATAATTCATTCAAATTACTCAATACTGAGTCCTTCAACTCCATGAGTACTGGGTCGAGATGCTTACTGGATTTAACATCTACAACAAAAGATGATTCGGAGCTTGAGTGAACCGAAACACCCCCACTTGCTGCATCTGCCAGCCGTACAACTAATCTAGCCAATTGGTGTACCTCTTTAACCAGCTCCTTCTTCTCTTCATCAATATGAGACATGCTGCCCATGCTCAATCCACTCAACTCATCATCCACCACATAGGCCTTACTCGGGTGATAATAAACACTCATATCATAATCTTTGAGCAGTTCTAGCATCTCCTCTGACGAAGGTTCAACTCCCTTTACGTAAAAACATACTGAAGAATTTTATGGTCATTCTATACATCAACATGTACACCATATAAATAATGTCTCCAAAGTTTTAATGCAAAACACCACAACAGCTAACTCAAGATCATGAGTAGGATAGTTCTTCTCGTGGATCTTCAACTGTCTCTATGCATATGAAATCACCTTGCCATCATGCATAAGAACACATCCCAAACCTACCCGGGAAGCATCACAGTACAAAACATATCCTGCACCACTCCTCGGTAACGTGAGAACTGGGGCTGAAGTGAGTCGGTCTTTGAGATATTGGAAGCTCTTCTCACATTTTTCAAATCACTCAAAATTTACCTTCTTCTTCGTCAAGGATGTCAATGGAGCCTCAATAGTGGAAAAACCTTCCACAAACGTGCGATAATAATTGCTAAGCCCAGAAAACTCTGAATATCTATAGGAGTAAGGGGTCTCGGCAAATTCTTCACCGCCTCAACCTTCTTAGGATCAACTTCAACACCTTGGTCGGTCACAACATGACCAAGAAAGGTCACTGATATCAACCAGAATTCACATTTGTTGAACTTCGCATACAGCTGATGTTCTCTGAGTACTTGCAATGTCTTTCTTAAGTATACCTCATGCTCTTCTTTAGACTTAGAGTATATGAGAATGTCATCTATGAATACTATGATGAAGGAATCAAGGTACTCACGGAAAACTCTATTCATAAGGTCCAGAAACACGGCTGGTGCGTTAGTGAGACCGAATGACATGACCAAAAACTCATAGTGCCCATATCTAGTATGGAAAGCCATCTTAGGGACGTCTTCTCACCTCACTCTAAGCTGATGATAGCCTGACCGAAGGTCTACCTTGGAAAAGAAACTTGAACCTTTGAGTTGGTCAAATAAATCATCAATTTTGGGAAGAGGGTACTTATTCTTTATAGTGACTTTGTTGAGTTGCCGATAATCGATGCACATTCTAAAGGTTCCATCCTTTTTCTTTACGAACAACACTGGAGCACCCCATGGGGATATGCTCGGCTGGATGAAGCCCTTATCAAGTAGATCTTTTATCTGCAACTTAAACTCTTTGAGGTCAGCTGGTGCCATCCTATACGGGGGAATAGAAATTGGCTTGGTGTTGGGATCTAAATCAACACCAAAGTCAATCTGACATTCAGGAGGGATTCCTGGAAAATCCTCCAAATAGACATCTGGGAACTCATTCATTATTGACACTGAGTCTATGGAAGGAACTTCTTGATCTAAGTCATTGACTCTAACTAAGTGGTACAAATACCCCTTAGCTATCATCTTATTGGTCTTCAAGTGTGAAATAATTCGGCCGATTGGACTTGAACCATGCCCTTCCCATTCCCGCTCTAACTCATTTGGAAACTGAAACCTCACTACCCTATTTCGACAATCTATTGTGGCATAATACTTATGGAGCCAATCCATGACCAAGATTATATCAAAATCGAGCATGGCTAATTCAACAAGATCAGCGTGAGTGACTCTATCAAGGATGTGAATTGGGCAATTTTTATACACTCTTTCTGCTCTAATGTCGTCTCCTGTGGGAGTACTTACTAGAATCGGCTCATGCAAGATTTCAGTAAACACATCAAACCTACTAACTATCAAAGGAGTAACAAATGATAGAGTGGATCCTATCTAACAATGCATACACTGGGAAAGTAAGACATGCAACGTACCGTGACTACATCACTGACTTCTCTTGCTCTTCTCTACCTTTCAGCGCATAAAATCGTTCCTCTAGTAGGTTCGGCTGCAACATTTGCATCCGGCTGAGGCTGAGCACCTAACTTGGCCTCATTCATCGTTTGAGGATAATCTCGGACCATGTGTCCAGTCTTGCCACACCCGAAGCAGATTAGTACCTACTAAACATTCCCCCCCCATGAGGACGCCCACATTTACCATAAAGCTTGCTTTTTCGCTGGACGTTCCGATCATTGCTCTTTCTGGGGCCAGACTCGTTAACTTTGGCAATTCGAGTTTCCTAAAGAAGTAGAATTACCTTAATGTCTCTTGAACTTAGTACTGTTCTTGACTCCAAATGAGCCCCTACCCGAGCTAGAACCAGTCTGATTTGCAGTCTTAGGCTTCTTGCTTTCATGAACTCTTCTCTTACGACGGCTCTCCTCCACTTGCTGAGCATGCACTATCAACCTGCCCAGATCTATGCTATCATGCAACATGGCTGCCCGACAATCTTCCACTAGATCCTCCGACACGCAAGTCACAAACCTTCTCATTTCATCCCTGCTATTTGCCACTAGAGAAGAAGCATACTTTGAGAGTTTAATGAATTTTAAGGAATACTCCTTGATTGACATACCTCCCTGTCTCAGGTTGATAAACTCTTCAACCTTGGCTTCTCGTTGCTCTCTGGGGAAGAATCTCTCTAGAAAGGCAGTCTTGAGAATATCCTAAGTGATGGGAACATATCCACGTGCTCGGCTATCAGTCCACATCCGGTACCAAATCTGTGCCACATCCTTGTGTTGATATGCAGTCAACTCAGCCTTCGCCTCCTCATCTACTCCCATGGGAAAAAGAATCTTGTGGACCTCATCCACAAACTTCTAGGGATCCTCATTGGTCTTGGATCCATAGTAAATTGGGGGGTTCATTCTGGTGAAGTCCCTCAGCCTGCTAGCCATGGTGCTAGCATGAGGGTTCTCCCTGGGAGCACCCTCTCTCGTGGCTTGAGCCGTGATGGCTTGATCCTTAGTAGTGATGGCCTGTGCCATCTGCAGCAAAGCATTCCTCACTTCATCATTTGTCAACCCAGCTGGATTGACAGGCACTTGATTAGCAACAATTAGGGCTTGACAAGCACTTGATCAGGGGTCCGGTTCCACGCGCATCAAGCCGTGTGAACCCGGTCTAACCTATGCATTCTAGGTAAGTCTAGGTCTTACTTATCATAGTCATTTTTGGATTGTTACATAGGGTTTAGGAGTTGAGGTTTAATATCAATGGTTTAGTGTTTAATGTTTGGGTTTTGGTATTTGGGCTTGGGGTTAAGGATTTATGGTAGGGTTAGGGTTAGGGTTTAGGTTTATTTTAGGTTTTAGGGTTTGGGGTTAAGGATTTGAGTTGTAATATCTATGTTTGGTGTTTAATGTCAGGGTTTTTGTATTTTGGGCATTGGGTTTAGGGTTTAGGGTTTAGGTTAGGGTAAGGATAGAGTTAGGTTAAGGTTCGTTTTAGGTATAGGTTAGGGTTAGGGTTTAGGTTTTCTTTTAGATTTTAGGTTTTGGGATTTAGGATTTTGGTTTAAATCTTTGTTTAGTGTTTAATGTTTGTGTTTGTCACAACCCGAAACCATACCTTAGAAGATAGGGTGCAATCTCGGATTGCGACCGTCGTCGTCGAACTCTCAGAATTCTCAGACAAGCCTCATCCATATCATTCATTGCATATACATAATGAAAAGTAGTGCGGAATTGAAACTTTTTACTAAAACATAATATAGTCTTAAAAACCTCTTTCATATAAAAGTAATAGAAATGCTAAGTCTCAATCTCAGCATCTTAAGACACAAGAGTACTTTAATACGAAAATAGAACTAACATAGTCTTATTACAATACTTCATAAAAGAAACATAAAATGACATATATGCCCTCGATACAAATGAGGACATACTTCAATTCTTCTACTCGGACGATCCTTCTAAGCCCAAGTCTTCTTCTTCAAAAGCTCCTTACCTACCAAGGACTATAGATAGAAAATAAAGCATGGAATTAGTACAACCACATGTACTAAGTATGGCTATCTGCATAAAATCATGAAAACGGACTTCATTGGAAATATGCATCTTTTCATTTAGAAATCATACATTAAACATAAGAACATCATTTAGCAATTAAGAAACACATAAGATAACAATTAACCAAAGATAACATTTTAAAGGCTCACTTTACAGTGAGTTCCCTTCACTGTACAGTGAAGTCCCTTCACTGTTACAGTGAAGTCCAAACCTTCCCTGTTAACATCTTCTAGCATGTAATTCCCCCACTTAAAGTCATCCTAAGATTCACTTAAGTCACACAAAGAGAGAACGCCCATACACCCTCTCTAGATGTGCCTAAACGACCCTTAAGATTACCTACAATGAGTCACATACATACTTAGAAAACAATCATAAACATCTATGTAAGATTCTTCTACCAAAGGTGATTTCCAAGGTTCACTTGAGTGAGTGTGGAGCGACAACCCATACAATCCCTTTCACACACACACAAGAGATGCTATAGACTACCTATAATAGAATCATTCTCACTACACACACCAATACTTAGATTAGAAGACATTCTCCTTCCAAAACCTATCAAAAGACCTACTTAAGTAAATCAAGAAGATAAAGTCCATAGTGCAGTAACCTCTTCAAGATTACCTAAATAGTCCTTAAGACTTCCTAACGTTTAGATCATGTCAACAAGATTAACCAACTTCCCTAACTAGAGTCATCCTCAAGACTTCCAAAGATAAGACATGAAGAGACCATCCTTTCATGTCCTCTTCACACTTTAGCTAAGGAATGCTTAAGTAACTTTAGATTAGGTACTCAACCATTTACATAGTTACTACATAGGTCATTAGATCATTAGTTCATTAAGACTCATACATCACATAAGACACTCACATAAAGCATCACATAAGACACTCACATAAAGGATCACATAATGGTCTTTGGACAAGACCTAGGAACTCCACATAACACCTTCAAAGTCTATTTTGCAATGTCTAGATAGCGTCCCATACCACCACCTAAACCTCATAAACTTATCTAATGCTAATAGGTATTCCACATGATGAGAATAGGCAATAACCGACATAGACCATGGTAGCAAGACATGGAATCCGAAGTTCTATCCTACTTCGATGAGGTTGGTCTACTTGCCAATGGTAGAACATGGACACATCCCATGTAGGCACATGGTGAAGGAATATGAAGAGTGTACGAAGCATTCAATCTCTTATTTAATTGAATCCACTTCCCCCTTACTCATACTCACTCGGTTCTAGCCTTAGTTCTCATAGATTAGTTCACATTAAGGTTCATATAAATAGGTCCCTTATCTAGTTCATGACCCCCTTTACATTCACCCTACCAAAGCAAGTTCCACTAGGGCATATCTCACTTTAGCGACAAGAAGCTCATAGCGATTTTCCTAAGGTATGATATGATGCCGTTCCAGCCAACCATCCCTAAGTCCATCACTCATAACATGAAGGATACCATTACGGCTAACTACTTCACAATTCATAACCTCGCCACTAGGTACAAGGTTCCACATAACATTGACCTTCTTATCATTAAGGTCTCTCTTATAATATTATTCAAGACTCTTAACATACTAAGTCAAATCATCACATAATAATATTCATATAAGCATCAAGCAAGGGACATAAGTCTACCTAAACAAGACACCACATATTTCACTTTAACATACAATACAAGTCATTCTAGAAGTACTTAGGAATAACATCTTATAACCTAACATAACTTCATATAAGAACACATATACTTTCACATATAGATAGACATTATCATACATCACATAATCATCATATACTTCAAGTAATGCCGACAAGGCCATTATCATCATATTGCATTAAGTAATGCCGACAAGGCCATATCAATTCACATAACACCGCCACCATAAGTGGACCATACCAATCACAATATAATCAAAGTATAATTAATATCAATTAAAGAAAACGGGGCAGCATACCTTCATCCCATATCCACACCTCAATTCAATGCCAAATCCAACCAATTCAACATCACAAGCCCTTACCCATGGCCATGAACAATATTCAAAGGATAACCATAATACTCAATGAAACTAAGTCAATTCAATATAGATTTATCAATCTAAGACCAAATATGCATCAATGGAACACAATACTTACATCAAATAAACCCATAGAAAACTACACTAGAATTGGTAAGCATTAAGTTCACATCGATTCAACAAGCTTAACATGCAATAGATCTAAGAGTATTCATATTCAACTAATCAAAATTGAAACATCCTTACACCATTCCTACATAATATATACATGAATAAAAGCCCATAGCAAATATACACATGAATTCATCAATCTCAAGACATAATCACATACCATATTTTAGTGAAATTTAGAGATTTGAGAAGATCAAGGGTTTATGGAGAATTTCATTATAAACATCAATTAAACTTCAATAATATCAATCTTAACAATTGATAATGTTTCATGGCAGAACCCATGATTAGAATAGAAATTGGACAATTCACTTAGAAAACTTTGAAGAACACTTGAGAATTGGGCTCCTTGATGAAATAAGTTTCAAGGATCAAAAACCATACCTCAAGGATGATAATTATTCACTTTGATGAAGAATTTCCACTCAAGAACGCCCTCACCAAGCGCCTCTCAAATGAAGTCTGCAATGGAGGTTTTGGGATTGCTAAAGAGACTTGGGGTTTGATTTAGAAGAATGGAATTATTCTAAGTGTTAAACACTTTATACTCATCTAAAATCCATAAACCCTTATAAACTCCTAGACTCTTATTTATACATGGGTGAATTTTCAATTCACCCCTAACTTGGCAGAAAAAAGCTGCGAAGGTGAACTGTGGCTGCGACGACCTGACCATGAGAGGGCATCAACGGTGAACGGTCCGTCCATGGACCTCGCGTTGCAAGCTCCAGGTGGATTGAACAAGGGTTCCCCCTACACCCCTTGGACAAGGCCCCCAGACGAAACCCTTTGGAGGGCGTCACAGCCTTGACTGGCTGTTACAGCTCCCGTCGCTAAGCTGTCGTGGGACAGTCTGCCATCTTATTTTGGGTCCTTCCTCAAGGGGCCCTTTGATGGTCCTTGCGATGGAATTTCCTGGACGTTTCCAACCCAAATATGATCATATATGAGTTTAACACCTCGCACATTAATTTCAACCAAAACGAACATAAAAACTCGACGCAACTCGCCTAGACGTACAAGGTCGATCAAAGCACATCTTTTCGAATGCCTTGGACGTTCTTGATCGTTTGAACTCCAAACTTCACGAAAAACTTTAACCACTGACACATGCTATAATAACTCTATTAAGAACCTTAAAACCCATGAAACACACATAAACAACATAAACCATATTTTAGACATTTAGGTGACTTAGCCGTTAACCGTATCTTAGTCCCATCCCTTGAACCGTTTGACTCCAACACTTCTAATTCCTTTAGATACTTCCTATAAACCCACATATTAAACATATTTTAGGACGCTTAGAACCGACTAATCCAACATGTGACTCTAGAACTCCTAAGATATTTTAGGTTTAACAGTTGTTTTTGTATTTTGGGCTTTGAGCTTTTGTGTTAATGGTTTAGGGTTAGGGTTTAGGGTTAAAATTAGGATAAGCGGTTTAGGGGTTAGGGGTTTGGGTTAAAATTTGGATAGGATAAGGTTTGAGGGTTTATCGTTTTGTATTGAATGTTTAAAATTTATGTTTAGTGTTTAATAGTTTGGGTTGTCCCGTATTTTTAGACATTGAGTTTTTTTTTTTGGACTTAGGATTAGATTAGGGTTAGGGTGTAGTTTTTTTTTGGTTTTATGGGTTAAGATTTAGTCTTTGAGGTTTAAAACTCTATGTTTATATTTAATGTTTTGGGTTTTTGTAATTTGGCTCAAGTGGTTCGCGGTTATGTTATGGTTAGGGTTAGGGTTAGGGTTAAAGTTTAGGGTTAGGGTTAGTGTTTTGGGTTCTTTTAGGTTTTGGGTTTATTTGTTAGGATATTGAGGTTTAGTAATACATGGTTTAGTGTTTAATGTTTTGGATTTTGGATTTTAGCTTTGGTTTAGGGTTTATGGTGGGTTAGGGTTGGGTAAGTTTAGTTTTTTTTTAGGTTTTAGGAATTGGGGTAAGGATTAGTTATAATATCATGGTTTAGTGTTTAATGTTAGGGGGTTTTTTGAATACTTTGGGCTTTGGGTTTAGGGTTTAGGGTTAGGGTTAGGTGTTAATGATAGGGCTTAGGGTTTAGGGTTTATTTAGGTTTTAGGTTTTTGGTTTTAGGATTTTGTTTTAAATCAATGAGTTTAGTGTTTAATGTTTGGGTTGTATATCTTGGCTTGGGGTTTCGGGTTAATGGTTAGGGTTGAGTTAAGGTAAGGTTTAGGATTAAGTTTAGGGTTAGGTTTTTTAAGGTTTTTAGTTTGTGGTATATGATTTGAGGTTTAAAATATATGGTATAGTGTTATGTTTAGGTTTTGAATTTTTGAATTTGTTTTTTTTTCTCTTTTTAAGACTTTTGTTGGATTAGGATTTAGGATTTAGGATTAGGGTTTAGGTGTTTGGTAAGGGTTAATTTTAGGGGTTAGGGTTAGGGTTTAGGTTGTTTTTTGGTTTAACGTTTGGGGTTAAGGATTTGAGTGTAATTATTGTTTTTTTAAGTTCAGGGTTTTTAGTATTTTAGGCATTTGCGTTAGGTTTAGGGTTTAGGGTTAGGTTAAGGATATGGTTAGGGTTAGGGTTCTGTAGGGATAGGTAGGTTAGGGAGGGTTTAGGGTTTTTTTAGGTTTTAGGTTTTGGGTTTACGATTTTTGGTTTAAAACTTTGGTTTAGTGTTTAATGTTTGGTTATGATTTTGATTGCTGTGGGTTTTTGAAGTAATCGTATAGGGTTAGTGTTTTGGTTTACGCGTTAAAGGTTAGGGTTACGGTTTTGGTTTTTTAGGTTTCAGGTTTGAGTTTCGGATTTGGAGGTTCACAAATCTTTTATGATTTAATTTTTAATGTATGGTTTACGATTTGGACATTTGCCCCAGTTTTTTTTTTTTTTTTTTTTTTTTTTGGGGGCTTTTTTGGACTT
>JAJJBR010002894.1:0-35165 GCA_022817965.1 Solanum lycopersicoides | reverse complement strand
GGAAACAAAGATCAATGTCAAGCAAAATCGAGCAGCTATTACTCGACTCAAAAACAGAAGTTTTGCTAGAAGTTTACGATGCCCTAGACTGACCATGCAGAGTGCTTTCAAGAAGATTAAGACCTATCTTTTTTATTCTCCGGTTTTGGTACTTTTTTTTTATTAAAATTCCTCTCGAGAGCATACTTTTCTGTCATCTATGCATGCAATAGACTCAGTTTTTGCTACTTACATGAAGGACACTCTTTCATGGGAACTAAAGGTACTTAAGAATGTTGCCTCACAACTTCTCTTGGGAAAAATCTCTGGCTTCTCTGGTAAGCATTTCTCCTTTTTCTTTGTTTTTGAAGGTGAGTATAAAATATTTTTATCTTAAAAAAATAATCTATCGGAGCCTATCTCTTTTTTATTGAAGTTGACCATAGTGAGTAAATGCACACAGGGAGGCGGACGTGAACCCAACAACTTTTTCCCAGACCCTACATAATTAAGTATTAAGAAATCCACTAAATATCTAGTGAATATTTGATTGCAAACAAAGTTATTAATGATTATTAACTTGAGGTCATTGAAGGAACCCATAAACTTCCAATTCTGGATCCATCTCTGTGCACACAATATTCCTACTAAACTCGGTGGGCAGAGACAGTGATTATGTTATAAGAGGTATCCATTGGTTTCACATCCTATCCGGCACTACCCTCATGCATAGTCGGAGGCCATCAACTCTATGAGAAACTGAAGATTCTCAATAATACCAAGTACACCAACAAAGAGAAAAACACATGAAAGAAGACCAAATTTGAAGTTATCCCATTAAATTTCAAGTGGAGCATAAAATTCATATTTGGATAACCAAATTTACTTCTTAAATACGTTAACTAATTTTCTTGATTCTAAGATACTAGTAATTACTAAACAATATAAGTAGCCAATTAGCACACAACGAAGCCTAACAACTGAGAATTTTAACACATGAACTTCATTTGAGACTTACAATCGAGGCAATATATTTCCAGCATGTTGAACAAGTTCATATAAGTCAATAACTGAACAACCATGTCTATCTTCTTCTCTGAAGAACATCTCCAGCTTCCTCAATTCATCAAATGCTCGCATATCTACCACAAAGAGCACAAAAACCTGAGAACAAACATGACATAACAAACAAAGACACTTCCTTTGTTCCAAGATGTTTGGCAATCTTACTTTCCAACATTTAAACTCCGTAAAGTAGTAAACTAACAGACGTTTTAGTTTTCTCACCATCTTGATACGGGGAGAATTTCAACTTAAAGCAACTTTTCTTATAGTACCAAAATATCAAAGTTTTTATTTATTTTCAACAGAAATGAACTAATCCAATCCAATTTATCTCCGTAAGTAGTCAAACTAACTTTCATAAGTGAAAAGTACAACTTATCGTATTCTCGAGTAGTATCAGGATATTTAACTTAAAATAATTTTTTTAAAATGAATAAACATAGACCAATTTGACTTCAAAAATCTAAACTTTAATTTTAAGAAACTGAATTACTGTAGTCCTATTTATTTAGAAAGTTAGTAAATTTAACTCTCAATAAGCAAAACTCCAAACAAAATAGAATGAAAGAGTACAAATCAATAAAATCAGCAACAAAAAAAAAAGTATTAATATGATCTGATTTAGCTCGAAAGTTAGTCAAATTAACTTTCGTGAGTGAAAAGTGCAACTTATCCTACTTCTCGAGTAGTTAGTCCTATTTAGCTACAAAGTTAGTAAATTTGACTCTCCATAATCAAAACTGCCAAACAAATTACAATGAAAGAGTACAAATCAACAAATCAGTAAACTACGAATTAATATGATCTGATTTAGCACAAAAGTTAGTCAAATTTATTTTTTCTACATTCTAACAAACTTGAATTAGAAAAAGCTTAACCAAAAAACATATGTTGACTAGAAAATTTACAAAGCTCGTAGTATTTATGCGGCGAAAGTTTTGAAGTCCGAAGCTCAGACAGCAACAAAGCAGAATACTTCAACGCTTCTCTGAGATTATCCGAATCCTGAAAAATCAAATCAAAAGCTATAATTATCAAATTTTGTTGAGAAGTTTAGGGTTTTTGGATTCAAATTCAATGAAATTTGATTTCGAAAAAGAAAAAAATTGTTACCAATGCACGAGACATGTAAAATGCGTTGTGTTGAATAGCAGCGATTCCTTCTGCTAGCCATTTCTCTTCGTCTTCCATGCCTTCTGTTGCTAACATTTTTTTTGCTTTTTTCTCTGTTCTTCGTCTTCTTCTTCTTTGTTGTTGTTCGTCTTCAGTTTGGTTACAAAACGTGATTTTGATTACCTGACAACTCAGCGACCCGAATGGGTTTTACCCAATACCCGTATCACTCCCAAAAAAAAAATTATTTTTTCGAATTAGATAATAGTCAAAAATATACCTGAACTAAATATTGCGAACATCTTCTTAGCAATAAGTTGTCTCAATCATGAAATTGATATCTTCGACTTGAAAGAAGAGAGTTTAGAATTTGAAGGATACGAAATGTATCAGCTAATAGAATCAATAGATAAAGATTTAATGGTTAAATGAGTCAAGAAGCGTTTGTAGACAAATATTTGGTCTAGTTAGCATTTATGTGTGCTTCATTAACAATTGAGTGATAGTTTAGATAAAAAACTGATATTCAAGTACGAAACTAAAAAAATAAATAATAATTTAAATATGTTTTTAATCCTTTTTAACTTTGTTATTTTCCGATACAAGGCTCTCTTGATTTTTATAGGGATTTGCTCAAATAGGGGCTATTTTTGTCGTTTTAGTAATTATTGAGATACTTTGGCTGTATATTACATAGTTTGTGAATAGTGCTAAAACTTAAATAGTGGTATTAAAATTGGCTATCCTTGCACTTTGTCCTTAATTTAAAGGTAAGGTCTCAAGTTCAATATTTTCTTTTGAGCCCAATTTGAATTTGGGCTGAAACAAGCTTTCAATTTAGGTGTCGCACCCTTATCGAAATGACGTGAATATGAGATCTGTATCGAATATGGTCAACTGACTTTTGGTACTTAGATCAAGAACAACAGAGAAATTCGAGACAAATACAAAGATTTCTGTAATAAAAAGAAAAGCTAAAATGAAATGAAATACACTCTACAAAAAATTTCATACCATTTTTTTTGCTTTTATCTACTTATTGAGTTTTCCTCTTGTTCATTTTTTTCTTCTCGATATACCTAGCAAATTTTTCACATAATGTCACATTTCTCTATTAGAATGTGTCATCTTTACACATGGGTAATGCCAATCTTCTCTATATCATTTCAATTTTAGCGGATGTCCTCGATGGAACAAAAGAAAATGCAAATGCCAAGAACTAAATTTGTGCGCCGTATTGTGACCGCACAAAAATAAACATATAGGAGTAACTTTATTTCTAGATGATAGAATTATTTTTAGCTGAATTCCTGCGCACGTTTCCATACCACAAAATCTTAAAATTTAGATCATATCGGCCCTAAATTTACATATGTATTGGACACTCGTACCCTAATTCAAGCAACTTAGATGAACTAATGGATGTTAGCTATTTAACAAATATTATTCTATATGTACGTACCATATTGGGTTGGATTATTTCAAATTAATCCAAGCTGCTCTAATGTTCAATTTTTTCAAAGAAATCAACCAAATGTCACACATTACTGGTGTGAATTAAACTCAAAGGTCTAAACTCTAAAAACAAACTCATCTAAGAATACCTTACAAGTTGTTCACCAAACCACTTCCATTTCAAGTTTTACATTTATGTATATTAGGGTTATAAGTCGTGTTGGATTTATGTATTAGGGTTATAAGTCGTGTTGAAATCAGAATTTCACATTAAATAAATTCAATACGTGAAGAAGTTACGTTAACGTGATTCAATATCTATTACTCTTAAGTTTTAATTATCTATTAAAAAATAATTATGACATTATATGTACAGTATAACAAAAATTCAGATGAACCTCTCGCGCTCTTGTTTCGATCCTGATTTTAAGGTGGAATTTATTTATTTTTTAAGTGAAAAGATAAAATGGAGTATGATATGGTAGCCCACCAACCTAGAGCAATGTGCTGGTTCATTTGAAGCACAAGTCAAGACCATACCAACCTTACCAATTTCATGTACATTTTCCATGTTTACTCTAAAGTCTCTAGATTATAATTAAGTAACTCATTTATATAAAATATTCTATTTATTCCTTTTCCGGATTTAATTTATAATATATTGAGTAAATTCTAGACGTATTTGAAAGTTATAATTTATAAAATAACGTAAACTAAGACGTATTTAATTTAGAAGGGGGTTGGCACCTGAAAGTTATAATTCATAGGACTAATAAAACATAAATTAAAAATAGTTTAAATATAAAACTGATAAAAACGCGATAGTTTATGAGGTTTTGATCTATTATCTCTAAATAATATAAGAGGAAATTTATATTTAGAGTAAACGACGCCATAGACAATGACATGCTTCCTCTTTTTGCTCGTAAATAAAAGTGTGTTATCCGTCTAATTTAATCTTTTAAATGAGATAGATCATATAACTCAACATGATATATCAAGGTAGATGTGAGTTCAAATATCGTTATCTGTTATGTATATAAATATGAATTGATTAATCATAATTTAGAAGCCCTAATTAAGAGTCGATCAACTTTTATATATAGCCATAGAAACTGATAAACTTCAAATTTTAAATTCACACGTATTTACGATAATAAACTCAATTATTACTAATCTACTATTCCTTTTTAGATCTATAAATAACTTAAGCCACCTTACAAAGTACTCAAGTCAAATCTACCATTTGAAAGCTCAATTTGGACTTATAATACCAAAATTTCTCTTCTTTCTTTGAATACAAAGTGAAAATAAAATAAAATGTTGTATTCTTGTTCATCATTACTATTTTCTTTACATTATTTGATGTTTTTGTTTTTACTATGTAAAGGAAAGACGCAGCTGTTATCCAAAAACTCGACTATAAAAGCTGTCTTTGTGTTCGGAGATTCCATCGTTGATCAAGGAAATAATAACAATATTACAACCATAGTTAAGTGTAATTTCCCACCTTATGGGAAAGATTTTGTTGATGGAAAGGCAACAGGAAGATTTACCAATGCTAAAACGCCCGCGGACTTGATAGGTACGTCTTTTCATGTCTACACTTTACTTGTTGAGTTGATTTTATCGTCATTCAACTTTTACTTTATTACACTAAAGTTATTAAAATTATTACCTCTTATAACATAATCACTCAAATTTGTAAAAGTATGGAGATTCAAAAGTCACAAAACTATTTTTTTTTTATCATAGCAAGTTATTGAACTTCTTTTTTGTAATAAAAGGCTATTCAACATTAACTTAAACTAATTAGTAAGATTTTAAAAAAAATAAAAATAAAAAATCGAGGCAGGAATTATAAGATGGGAAATCAAAGTCTCATCAATAAAGTAAAAGTTTATATAATCAACTGACTGAAGATTCAGATATCTTTTTTTTTTTCTGAAACAATGATTTCATGTGATATTCAAGTAAAAATTAATGAGCAAAAAAATAATTTAGTTAGTAAGTTTGTTAAACCTTAATAAAATCAAGCTTTTCATTAAAAAGAAATTTGTGACATTAAATTTTTAGTAAAAATGGAAATTAAGTATCCATATGGTACTTTTTTTTTTAATTATATCTTAGTTGGGATCATATTTTTGACTTGATTTTATTATTATAATTTATATATTAGTGGAAGAATTGGGAATTAAAGAGTTAATGCCAGCTTATGGTGACCCTAATTTGCAAGCTGAAGATCTTAAAACTGGAGTAAGTTTTGCCTCAGGAGCTTGTGGATATGACCCTCAAACAGCTTCTATCGTGGTACGTATTTCTTCATTTTTATATTTACGTTTTATTCATATATATGATCCAAAAAATATTCACGATAGAATCATTTAAAAACTAATAAGTTTAAGTGGTCTATACTTAAGAAAATGTCAAAATGGTCCCTTATCTTTGGTGATAGGTTCAAAATAGTCCCTTAATTAGTACCAAAGCAGTTTTGATCCTTTAAATTTATAAAAAAAAATGATCACTTTTTGTCTAGAAACACCAATTTTTTTTATAATCTTTTTTGGTTAAATACCCAGAAACTCACAAATAAAATAAAAATATATTGCACTAGACTCTTGAAAGAGATTAAAGATATCATCTATTGTCACAATTCTGATTAAAATTCAATAATTAAAATTTGATAAATATTTTACAAATACAACAAAAATTAATCTTTGATAAATTTAAAGGACCAAAACTGATTAAATACTCCCTTTGTTCATTTTTATTTGTTATATTGCGCTTTTCGAAAGTCAATCTGATTATTTTTAAAGTTAAATTAGATTACGTTAATTCAATATTTTTTATTTTAAAAAAAATAGATATTTAAAAACTATACGAAAAGTACTATAAATTGCAATTTTTGGCGTATTAATATGATGAAAATATACATCATAAAATGTTTGATCAAATTTCTTATAGTTTGACTCTAAAAAAAGAAACTATGACAATTAATTATAGACGACATTTAAAACTTAATACTTTTTAGTATAATAATTTAGGTGATTACCTTTTCAATATATGTCCAACATATAAAATCACTTTTATACCATCATATAAACTCATATAGTATAGTCAATCTAGTAAAGTTTAAATTTCATCATTAGTTTTTCTAATTATATATTTTTTTTTATGATGAATTTTTTTTTTCAGTCAGTAATACCACTATCTACACAATTAAATTATTTTGAAGAATATATTGGAAAGCTAAAGGGATTAGTTGGAGAAAAAGAAGCCAACAAGATAGTAAACAACAGCCTATACTTAGTGGTAGCAGGCAGCAATGACCTTGCCAACACTTATTACACAATTGGATTTAGACAAAAACAATATGATATTGACTCATATACTGATTTTATGGTGGACAAAGCTGAAGATTTTATCCAAGTATGTATATAAATATATCATTAATATTTTAATTTATGATACGGAGTTTTTAACGGGCTCTGAATCAACTGTTAAAGTACAGTGTATCTTTGAGCTATCTCAAGGGTTTTGGGCTCTATGGTTTTGTCTCTTGGGCTTTAACTAAAAAATGACTCCTATGAGCTATTGAATGACACGTTTTGTCCTTCAGATTGATTGGTCTTTAATTTTATTTTTCTCGTTAGCAACTAAACTTATGTCTAGTAGGGATAACTTGAAGTCATCTTTGAACATTACTTCTTGTGTATATTATATACGAAAATTATACTAATGTCTTGCAAAAAAAAATTGTTTGTTACGAGTTACAAGGAGAATAAATTAAAGATGGACATGGAATAGGGGCAAAAGTGTAAATAACCCATAACTTTCCCCTTTCATTAATATCAAAATTATAAATCTAAATGAATGAGATAAGAATCGTATATCTTACCAGCCCAATGTTATTCTAGTTCGAACTTCAAAATAAAGAAATTTCTTCTCGTATAAGGAGTGACCTATATGAATAATGTAACAACTGTCTTGTCTTGTTTGACATGAACTAAGTGAAATTAAATTCTCCAACAAGAATGTGTCCACTAATTCAAATCAATAATTTGCAACTTGAGTCATTAGCACATATATTTCTTTAAAAAACAAATTTATACCACTAGACAGAGTGTCATTAGCACCATAGTATGGACACCCTTTGTCGGAGTATATACAAGTAAAATGATATAAAAAATGATTAAATAACATATTTTGGACATCTTTAACATAATAAGCTGCTATTTCTGGACACCCTTTAACAAATTTCTGACTCTGTCACTGATCAGCACATCAATTTACTATAGTTAATTTTATTTATTTATGCATCTTTTTTAAATTTTGAAGGAATTGTACAAGTTGGGAGCAAGAAAAATAGGTGTTTTTGGGATTCCACCAATTGGATGTTTGCCATTCCAAAGAACATTAAGTGGAGGTTTAGGTAGAGTATGTGTGGAGGAACACAATCAAGCTGCACAATTGGCCAACACTAAGATTTCACTTGCAATTAATGGTTCATTATCCAACAAGTTGCCTCAATCCAAGCTGGTTTTCATTGACATCTATGATCCTATGCTTGATCTCATTCTCAACCCTAAAAAATATGGTAAACTTTAATATTTTGAGAAAAATGACAAATATACCCCAAACTATCGTAAATGGTATGCAGATACCCTTTGTCATATTTTTGGGACATTGGTGCCCTTGTCGTTCATAAACTAGAGCATATATGTCCTTCACTCTAACGGAAGACTAAATAGGGACACGTGGCACAATTTCATCCGTCGATAAATGTCGGATCGGTGGATAAGATTATGACACGTGTACGTTCGTTAGTATAAAGGGTATATATACTCTAGTTTTTAGACGGCAGGGGCACCAATGTCCAAAAGTATGATGGAGGGTATTCGCAGATAGTTCGGGGATATATCTGTCCTTTTTCCCTTTTTCATATTCATGCTTTTAGGTTTTGAATCTACTAACGTTCAAATTCTGGATCTACCTTTGACTGTGGAATGTGGAATGTGGATGTACTTTAGTGTATAAAAGAGAAAACCTTACTTGTCTTCTAATTTAAGTGTTCAAAGAAAAATGTTACTCATATATTGTATCAAAGGTAGAGCAAAAATGTGATTCATTTTGTTTATATAATTCTCGGGTACGTTTGTATTATCAGGATTTGAAGTGGTAGATAAAGGATGTTGTGGTACAGGAAACATAGAAGTGGTCATATTATGCAACAGATACATGAGTAGTGCATGTGAAGACGATACGAAATATTTGTTCTGGGATAGTTATCATCCTACTGAAAGAGGCTACAGGATCCTTGTTGATCAAATGATCAACAAGTATATCGATAGTTTCATGTGAAACATGAATATCATGATTCAGGATGTTGCTTCATCCAAATGTTGAAACAAAACGCGAAAAACTCTTAATTTGTATTTGTTCGATGTGTTTTATCTTAATGTTTCTTTTATACAGAATGCGTTTGTGTTCTACTCTGTATATCTTATCTTTTTTTCGTTTAGATACCTTAAAGGATTTTGTATTAGTGTGTTTGAATCAAGTCTGTAAAGTTCTTTTGCTCAGAATAAGAAAAAGACTTAAACAATCAAGAAAATCAAACAAATTAAAGTTCTTCATCACCTAACAAATCTGCAGTCCAGTCTAACTTCTTGTCCGTTACCGTTGATACTACTCATCTTGATCATAGAATTGGCAAACGCTTTAAAGAACTCGTCTTGAGAGTTAGCATACTTTGAAACTAGTCTTTTGGTTCTTGAATTTGTGAGTAGAGATTCATCTGAAGTGAAAAGGCTATTCCCATTCATTAGTAGCTTGTAGTAGGCGTTGTCGAATAAAGTTGTTGTAGAATCCATCGTGGCACCTGCATTTCTGACCTTGTTATGCGCGGGGCAAATGTTCTGTAGACTGGCTGCAAATGATGCTTGTAATGTTGGATCAACATTGTGACGTTTGTCGAATTTGTGGATTCTGTTTTGGAAGGAAGAACAATGAGAGAATCCAAGAGTATGTCCTCCTGTTATCATAAACACAAAACAAATAACAATTTTGAGTCGTTATATATAGTTCAAATCGAGGGTTGTGAATACGAGTAAAGAAGAAGAGTGTTGATTACCTGAAAGTGCAACCAAATCATCCAAAGAAAGTCCTCTTTGGGCAAAATTTTGTTGCAGTTGAGACATGTTGAACGTTGGAGAAGGTAATTGTCGCGTTTCAGTGGCTTTGGAGATTCTTCCATCTTTTCGACCTTTTGGAACATCCCAAGTAGGACCTCCAGACTGAAACAAATATGTCCCAAAATATTAATTTCATGTTATGGTAACTAACATCATGTTCATTTTATAGAACTTACAAGAGCAACAGCATCACGAGCAGCGAGAGCAACAATATCAGCACAAGAGACAACTCCAGGACACAAGTCCTCGATTTGTTTCTTAACAACATCGATGACATAAAATGCGTGCAATGAGATGTTAGGAGGTCCATCTTTCTCTGCTTTGTTGTTTCTTGTTGAGTTCAGCAGCACAGAAGCATCACAACCCTTTCATTATACATAAAAATAGATAGCACTCAGTTACTATATAACTAGCTCGAGTCATAAAAGCTTAGAAATCAAAGAATGGAAGCTTACTCTAACGAAACAATCATGGAAATGCATCCTTAAAAGCGCGGCTGGAACTGTTTTATCATTCAACATAGCATTCTTGACAACTTTGGTGATCGTTGATTCTGCATTAGGACATGTTTTGTCGTAGTAATAGGAGCTTAGTGCCTTAGCTTCAGTACAAAACAATGCTAAAGCAAAGAGTAAAGCAATAAAACATGTTGGTACTGTCATCATAACTAGTTTCTGTTTGAAAAATTAGTCTATCTTTGTTTATGCTTAGTTTGGATTTAGAACTTTGTTGTGAGTCATTAGGATCACATACAATGTGCATTTAAAGGGAAGAGATTGTAATAGCGGGCAGAAAACTACACGAAGAGTTGTTACTGAAATTATTGGTTATGTTTGTTAGTAAGTTTGGTCAGCTAAAACCATATATGCAATAACGAATTATCGTTAACAGGTCAATGGAAGTGGAGGAAGAAGATTCACTTTTAGGTTTGAGTAGCAGATACAAAGTGCAGTTCTCTTTAAAAGAGGAATATTATTGTTGGCTTAGTGGATATGGTTGAATGAATAAAGCATAGTTTTGGTGTTTTAATATTCAGAAAATACTAATAACACATGACCATGTTTATGAGCCTATTTTGCAGGGCCATAAAACAGTGGATTTTGGCCAACAACCCTTGTCTCTCTGTTATCGGAAAAGATTACAAACATCTCGTGTTTATACTAACTCAATGAACACATAACATGTTAGTTAGTACACATTTTCTCAACTTAATTTATCACTTTAGTCATAGTAAATTTATATGGTTTGATGAAAACAACGGATCACATGAATTTTTTACCCCGTGTTTAGTCATCTGGATCTATCATGAACGACAGCCACTAGGCGAAGTTTCAAAAAGGATTGTTATTCAACATTAAGATTCGGCCTTAATCATGTCACATCATTTCCTAGCTATAATAAACATATTGGTAGTATTATTACTGGACTATGATAGTAATTGTTAGAAAATCATATTATTTGTGCAGCATTGCATCATGTGTAGCAAAAAACTAGAGGAATTATAGTTTTCTTGGCTCGACAGATTGCTACTTGTTCTTGCAAAGCTCTTAGACAACATACAGATAGTCGTTTCTTTGGCATCCGTGGTCATTTTAACTACTTTTGCTTCAGTAAACTAACGCGTAAATTAGAAACTTTAAGTCCAATTTCCATGTTCTTTTTTGTACTATAGTTCAAATTAAAAGGTAAGTTCTTAGATTGTCACCTCTTATAATGCTTTTTCAGGGAGGCATCGTCGATGACTATTGTTCACATTTTCTGTGTTGTTTGTCTGTGCACCAGTCCAAGAACAGACGTAAACGGAGAGAAGGAGGTTATCAGGTTCTAAATTCTTTACCTGTTAATAAGTCTTTATTATTGTGAAGTAAAGAGCATCAAGAAAAATATTTCCATTGTGTTAATGGTCAGTTAAAACTGATTCTCATTTCTATAGATTTTCCAGTATTTTCCGACTAGAGGCCGTTATAAACCAACTTAATGAATACATAACATACGTCTTCATATACACTGTTATCACAACTCGTTGTTAATAATACATACTCTCCCCTAAATTTATCTCCGAGTCGTAGCATATTAGAATAGTTTGATGTAAACACCGGATGCCTTATATACATCTGCGATTCTTCCATACAAAAGTTGTTACACCACAAAATTCTTCTTCATTTAAGCCCAAATTTTTACTCACAATACATATGAAATTAATATAGTACATCACCAATCAAGAATATGAAACAAATTAAGGTTCACCAATACAATAACTAAATGGCCTTAGCCTGAGAAATATGTCGTTTTAACAAGGTCATCGATCACCTAACGAATCTGCAGTCCAGTCTAACTTCTTGTCCATTACCACTGATACTACTCATCTTGATCATCGAATTAGCAAATGCTTTAAAGAATGCATCTTGAGAGCTAGCATACTTTGAAACTAATCTTTTGGTCCTTGAATCTGTGAGTAGAGATTCATCTGAAGTGAAAAGGCTCTTGCCATTCATTAGTAGCTTGTAATAGGCGTTGTCGAATAAAGTTGTTGTAGAATCCATTGTGGTGCCTGCATTTCTGACCTTGTTGTGAGCGGGGCAAACGTTCTGTAGACTGGCTGCAAATGATGCTTGTAATGTTGGATCAACATTGTGACGTTTGTCGAAATTATCGATTCTGTTTTGGAAAGAAGAACAATGAGAGAATCCAAGAGTATGTCCTCCTGTTATCAGAAACAAAACAAATAGAAATTTTATCACGAAAGAAATGTTGAGTCGTTATATATAGTTCAAATCGAGGGCTGTGAATACGAGTAAAGAAGAAGAGTGTTTGCTTACCTGAAAGTGCAACCATATTATCCAAAGAAAGGCCTCTTTGGCCAAAGTTTTGTTGGAGCTGAGAAAAGTTTAACGTAGGAGAAGGTAGTTGTCGCGTTTCAATGGCTTTAGAGATTCTTCTATCTTTTCTACCTTTTGGCACTTCCCAAGTAGGACCTCCAGACTAACACAACATGCACAAAAAAAAGTGTTAACAATTTCACATTTGGTAATATCATGTTTGTGTTATTCAATAGTGAGTATAGAACTTACAAGAGCAACAGCATCACGAGCAGCGAGAGCAACAATATCAGCACAAGAGACAACTCCAGGACACAAGTCCTCGATTTGTTTCTTAACAACATCGATGACATAAAATGCGTGTAATGAGATGTTAGGAGGTCCATCTTTCTCTGCTTTGTTGTTTCTTGTTGAATTCAGCAGCACAGAAGCATCACAACCCTTTCATTATACATAAAAATAGATAGCACTCAGTTACTATATAACTAGCTCGAGTCAAAAAAGTTTAGAAATCAAAGAATGGAAACTTACTCTAACGAAACAATCATGGAAATGCATTCTTAAAAGCGCGGCTGGAACTGTTTTATCATTCAACAGAGCATTCTTGACAACTTTGGTGATCGTTGACTCTGCGTTAGGGCATGTTTGGTCGTAGTAATCGGAGCTTAGTGCCTTAACTTCAGTACAAAACAATGCTAAAGCAAAGAGTAAAGCTATAGAACATGTTGGTAATGCCATCATAACTAATTCTGTTTGTCAAATTAGGCTATGTTTGTATATGCTTAATTTGGATTTATGACTTTTTTATGAGTCATTAGGATCACATACAATGTGTATTTAAAGGGAAAGTTGTTACTGAAATTATTGGTTATGTTTGTTAGCAAGTTTGGTTAGCTAAAACCATATGGATTAGGAACAGATTAACATTCTTAATTAGCAAATTCATTTTCTTTAGCCTTTAGTGATCCCAATACTAATGTTTGCTGATTTTGGTTACCATTTAGATAATAAGGGGATGTTAACATGAGTGGAGTAGATACATTGACCGAAAGGCGGTCACTTGAACATCCTTTATCGAAAAATTATATAATGCATATAGGATATAATAATAATGTGTATACAGGTAAAACGACATTTTAGAGATATATACTAGAGTTTTGAACACTCTTAAGAAAATTCCTAGTTTCGCCACTGATGTTTGGTTCGTAGATAAGCAATGTATGGATTAGTATTCATTATAATGGAGAGATTATATTATAATGTAAGTATCAACAATGCATTAATTTATAATATAAGGATTAAACAATTTGTTCTGTTTACTTTAAGATTTACTTTGGCTGTGTTAGTTGGTTTAATCCATATGTAGTATTAATCACCATATGTTTTTTCTCGATCTTCTATCCTACATAAAATAAGAATATCATATACGTATATAACCACCCTCCACCTCTAATCCTAAAGTTGTGAGTTCGAGTCACCAAGAGAGCAAAAAACTGACAGCTCTTATGAAGAGGGGTAAAAACAAAAGTTCATGTATAATACCAAGATTTTGCTATAAAGTTTATGCCGATTTACACTAATATCAATAACCAAACACGAGATAAATGTAATCCCAAATTTTATATCGGAGTTAGTATATATATATATATATATATATCCTAATTAATCCGTTAACCAAACGACCCCTTAGAGTTGACCCTCAAGTTTTTAACAACCCTAGGACAGAGAATGTGGTTGATCACCCTAAACAACAATATAATTGCCTAATTATTATTATAATAAAGAGAGTATATTATAAAAATAATTGAGAATTTTAAGAAGTTAGTAGGTAGTAAAATTATGTATACATGTAGTGGCTTTTGATTTAAGGTTCACTTTTAGGTTTGACTAGCTAGTTGCTAAAAGTGCAGTTTATGAGGAAAAAAAAAATGACCAACTTTTTCACTTACTTTATAAAAAGGAATGTTATTGTTGCATTAGTGGTTATTGGGTTAGGTTTGAACTAATAAAATATAGTTTGATTGATGAATTGATCATCTTATATAATACTCGAAGAAAATTCTAATATCACATAACCATGTATATATATATTTAGAAGCATATCGAAAGGCATAATACATAAATATACTTTCAAATTTGGCATCAACTGATAAGTAAGAACGTTAACTTTGAGAGTTCACATCGTCTAGACATCTCAACTTAGTTTGAATTGATAACTAAAAACTCCAATTCGTCCCTACTGTATCTCGTGTACACTAATGCTGACGTGACACATAAATTTTGAAAGTGTCTAGATCGATAATCATTTTGTAAGTTGGAGTGTTTAACTAACATAATAGAAACAAATTAAAACGTCTAAATGTGCATATACTCGAATTAAAATCGAAATACTTATTAATCTACCAATTGAAGTCAAAGTTTGAGTGTATTTTTGTGTGTTATTCCATAAAGAAATAATGAAGATTTTATTGCTTTAGGTTTGTCAATTGTCCATAACCAATTCCCAAAGTAGAAAAGGAAAAAAATCACTTCTTTCAACAATTCTTTTTTGCTACAAAGCAAAAAGTTTGTACTTAAAATGATTTTAAAAATAAGATCATATATATATGTGGTATAGAGCAAATTGAAAAATATAATTGATGTAGCATAAACAAACTTATCTTATTCATCCTTTCATATAATAAAAAATACATTTTTTTGAACTACCCCTACTTACACCAATAATTGATTATTTCTATTTTTTCACTATCTTTATTTGGACTATAATTCATTCATGTGCTTACTTAACCAACAACTCCTCAAAAATATATCTCAAAATAAGAATGATTCTTTTTTGGGGAGGGCTACTTTATGTAAAAAGTAAGCATGCCGCTGCCCTATAAACTCGAGACCTCTGATTAAAAACGTATTCGTGGAACATTTTACAAATCAGAATTGAGTTTGGCTTGAAAATGTTTGGCCAAATTTCCAACTAGATGGAACAATATTTAAGAATGTTTTTGTGACACCATCACTAGTAGTAACTTTAAATGATATTGATTGTCCATCAAGATATGCATTGGATTGCCAACTTGCTCCCCAATTTCTTGACATTGTTAGCCAATTTGTGTTTGAGCCTTTGATTTGTACTGATTCAACAGATCCTGCCCCTCCTACATTGCTTACCAACACTAGTTCAAAATAGTCTCTTCCATTTATTGTGAATCTAACTCCACCATGCTTCTTGCAAGGTACCCTACTCAACAAAAAAAAAATAACATCAATTGCTCGAGATCGTATAAGGAGACAATAACTTATTTCATCGATAGACGTGAGACCATTCTAGCATACCCTTGGAGGATGTACCTGACTTTGACTTTGACTCTGATACCATGTACTGAAAATAGACTTCAAACTTTATTTAATCTCAAAGTATAGTTACGAAGTATTGTCTAAGACCATATGAGACTTAATCAATGTGTAATATTCGAACATTGCCTTCATAACTTTAGTATATATTAGTTGTCCAAAATCATGATAACAAGTTTAATTAACAAAAATTCAATCAATCAATGAGGTATACTGCTACATCCAATATAACATGGATGTCAGTATCAACAGAGGTGGAGCAAGAATTTTAACTTTTCGAGTACTGAATTCTAGCACATGGCGATTGACATCAATCAATCAACAAGAATCTCGATAACAACAATTCACTCTATCAATATAGGACAAAGTAACACTCCCTTAAAGGAAGGACAATATAACACAAAGGTTGATTCTGACTTTGACGCTGACGCTGACTCTGATACCACCTTGGACACATCAATATAGGACATTGTAACACCCCTTAGAGGAAGGACAATATAACACAGAGGCTGATTCTGACTCTGATACCACCTTGGACACACTTAGTCTCAAAATATCGTTTGCTAAGTGAAAAAAATTGTCTAAGACCACACGAGGAGACAACAACTCATTCCCTACTCGAAAATTGAAGAATGATGACTTACCTTTTGTATAGAACAGGAACAATGCCACCTTTATAAATGCCAATTTTTTCCCAAGCTGGTTGAGCCATATCAAAATGTGGACGTGGAGGGTTGCACCATCCTCCATTATTACTAGGAAGATTATAATTTGGTGGACAAAAATTTGTAGATGTAATTGTAACTGATACACCCTTTTTGCACCATTGAGGATCTAATTTGTAATCACAAATTATTTTGTAACATTGACCACATGATCCTCCATCATTGAACAATGCTGTACTCAATGCTGCTGTTCTAATACCATATCCTGTTGAATACAAATTGCCATATCCACAAGCACCTCCTGTTTATTCCAAGCCCAAAAAAAAGAAAAAAAACGTGATCATTTGTCGTCTGTTTAGTCAAGCTTTTGAATAGTCAAAAGTGTGTACTTTTTTAAGTTGATAGGGTTGACCAAATTTTTAAGTGTGTGTCTAGGCTTTCGAGAAGCCAAAAGTGTTTATGTTTTAAAGTTTGCTATGTTTGATCAGGCTTTTGAGAAGTCAAAAATGCGCCTTATGTTTAAAAGTTGCGATGTTTGGTCAAAGATTTTGAGAAGTCAAAAGTGCTTATGTTTGAAAGTTTACGATGTTTGGTCAACCTTTTGAGAAGTAAAAAATGCTCATGTTTGAAAGTAATTGTGAAGTTTGATCTGATAAGTCAAAAGTGCTTATATTTGAAAGTTGCGATGTTTGGTCAAGCTTCTGACCAGAAGTACAAAATGATTATGTTTGAAAGTAATTGCGAAGTTTGATCAAGCTTTAGATAAGTCAAAAGTGCTTACATTAAAAATTGAAGAAAAAAAAAGTAAATTTTCCTCAATAGCACTTTTGTGACCATGGTAAAGCACAAATTATTACTTCAATATTGACTAAATGAAGTGTTTTTTTTTCAAATAAATTAGTGTAACACAAATTACTCTCTTAAAAAAGTACTCTTTCAATAAACACTTCTAATAAAACGAACCACTAATAGGAAGTTCATAATTTTTTTCCCTTAAATGTAAGCAGTACATAATATTTAAATTTTAAATCTGTTTCTCGATACGTACCCATTGTGCCAGAAGCATCAGCTCCACCATAAAATGTGGCATGAGCACTTGTCCATCCAGAATCAGCTGAGAAACCATTTGCACTTACAAAAAATGTACACAAACCAATTATAAATCCCAATGCTAAATTGAAATTATTTGCCATTTTAATTTCTTAGAGGAAAATTAAGAAATTATTTTTTGAAACTTCGATGAATTCTACAATATTGACATAGCCAAGAAAAGTAATGGATAGTACTTAAATAGATGTACTATTTATTAAATACAACAACCACCCTACATGTGATCATTCCAACTAGGTGTGAAAATAATAATAATTAAAACTATATATTATAAAATTAAATTATCTCTGGAGAAAACTGAAAACTCATTCAATTATTCTCACGTTCTATCACCTCATATACTTGTTAGGCCACATGGGAATGCATCAATTACCCATTTCAATTTGGACATTTGTCATATTTTTCTAATGTTTTTTTTTTCTTGGTTCTTTTGTGAAATTATGGTAACACGTTCTGAAGTCGTTTAGTGTGATATATAAGGTATAAAGTATAATAATTTTTCGGATAAAATATAGGACTATTTTATTCTGCAGTTGGTTAGAGATATTAGACAATCCTACGGATCAACTCATGCCCTCAATAAAAACTTAACGCACGCCCAAAAAAAAAAGTCGACCAAAAACGCATCGAAATCACAAATCACCAAAAAATCATGAACTATAGCATACGTAAAATGATAAATTTGGTCATTCTCAGTTCTCACTATGAGCCTAGTTACATGATAAAATGACTTAAACTGAAATAATTAATTTTGAATAATTTGTTTTTAACTAAACTATCCTAAATCTTTAGAGGGTTCATTCGAATACCTTTTGATGAAAAATTATATTATTTTTATATGGTTAAAATATTTTTATAATATTATATCGAGATAGGTAATTAAATATTGAGTTATCGAATTATATGAGTATCATTATATTTATGAATTTGGAGAATTTGAAACTTAACTATAGGCTTGAAATTCGGAAAACATGAGAATTGACAGGTTAATTGGCACCAATATTAGGAACTAAATTATAAATTAAGTGACTTTGGATCTAGGCTAGACCTATAGTAATATGAGTATTGTTAGTTTCAAAATCTTATAGTGATTATTAATGTAAATAGATTGCTTTGAGTTGAAATTTCAACGAAAGGGGAAGACTCAAGTTCCGGAGTGAATTCTTGATTGATCGAGGCAAGTGGATTTCTAAACTCTTGCTAAGTGTATGAAATGCGTGTATTTCCTTGTGGTATATGTTTGGGAGTAATGGGACTTGGTGATGGGTTGACTTGTCCACATTGATTAATTCTAATGATAAAAGGGAGTAATAAAAGACAATGTGATTATTTTTTTGTATGTGATGTGTTGAGAATGGTACGAGTACCGGTGTTATGATTGGAAGGTTTATTGCTATAGAATGTGGATTGTAATCCGAGAATGCCAAAACATATGGGCATTAACTGAAATATTATTGATTTGATTGTGATTGTGTTCTTTACTGAACCCGTATAAATGTGATAATTGAGGTGATTATATATTATAGCGACATTTGGTTTATTGAGATGTTGCATCATCTCCTTTATTTGATATCATATTGTGCACACGCATTGACCTGAGACTGGGTATGAGTAAGGGTCTAACACGTGGAGATCGTCCGTGTTGAGATCGAGTTATGATTATTTTGGGCACGTGGAGATCGTCCGTGCGATAGAAAAGTTATGATTATGATTTGGGCACGTGGAGATCGTCCGTGCGAATTTGTTTGATTTATGATAGTGCGTTGAGATCGTCCGCACAGACACGTGGAGATCGTCCGTGTCGGTATATGGACCTCGCGAGTCCCCTATGGGTCATGAACTCTCGATGTATTTTCGAGGAGTATCATGTATATACGGTTGAGAGAGAATTTGGTATTCTGAGGCATATCACTTCATGGTGTCATATTGCATTGCATCTCATGACATTCTTCATTCTTGATGATTATGTGTTTTATTGGTGGTTGTGAATTACTTGATATTTGGTTACCTCTATTTGATGAACTTGATCTTATGTGTTTCTGATATTGTGATTGTCAGTTGTGGTTGTTGAATATTTAGTTTGTAGTTGAGGATGAATAATTTGTTAAAATGATTTTGATGAGTTCGGTGCTATGAACACTATGAACTGTAGGTTGGGCTGATTTTTATGCAGGTTGTAGTTGTGGAGGTTCGGTTGGTGTGTAAGGAGTACTCGTATTTTATCCCCTTAGCTTGTGTTTAGACGTTTACTTGCTGGGTACCGTGTGGTTTGGTACTCACCCCTTGTTACTATAATTTTTTTGTAGGTTACTAGCCCGGACTTTATGATATTTCTCTGCTCCTTGTCTGAGGCTTCTTGGAGATTTGTGAGGTAGCTGTTTGTCGTCTCAGCGTACTTTCTTTCTCCTTAGTTATGACTTGTTCTATTCTAGAAACAAGTTCATTTGAGATTTGTGTTTCTTGAATCAGTTGTATTACTTTAGAGGCTTGTACACGTGACAACCAGATTTTGGGGGTACTTTTGAGTAACTTATAAAATTTCCGTAGTTTTATTGTAATGGTCGAGTTTTAGGCTGACTTGTCTTGGTGGGATAAGACGAGTGTCATCACGTCCATTTTTGGGTCGTGACAATTTTTTTAGATATATATAATAGATATCGAACCCCCTTCAGCTACTACATATGTCTATTTCTTCAAATTTTAAATCTCCTTATCGAAAAATCTGATTCCGCCTCTATTCTAAATGTTTGTATTAACAAAGTAGGGAATATTTTTTTCTGTCAATATTGTGATGCTAACCTCACATGGCTTTTGTTTCTGTCCCATCATTGTGATCATCTGTAAATGCACATGTTGACACTTGTGAGGACTCTGTCATTTATACACTTTTTTTTTAATTTCAAAGTCTTATTAAACGAGTAACGTCAAATCTCTTTATAACAATCATATAACAATATCACGTATTTTGTATAACTATTTTTTCATGTTATCTAGTAAAATATTACTAACTTAAATAAGATTTGTTGCATAAGATCCATTTAATATTCTCTGTTTAATGAGAATGTTAGTATGTTACTGTTATTTAGAGGGTCAAGCAGTTTTTCAATTCAATAAAAAAATTAATTAGTAGTTTCATATAATTTAATACAAGGTTTGTTAAATAATCATAAAATAAATGAAATTAATCTCTAAAAAAAATAGTTCAAAAAGTGAGTACTATTAACTATGTAAGGAGATAAATTGTCATCCTACTTATCCATGTGAAATTACTAATGATATAAGAAATAATATAATTTTTTAGAGTTTATATTTTATGTACCGATAATATAAAAATTATAGAGCTAAATCAAATCATTGAAGTTATATTTATTTACAAATACATATATATAACTTAAATCTAATTTTTAAATATACAAAATTTAAGAAACCACCTCTCGAGATACACAGAAAAATAGGTCAATTATTATTGAATCTTGCCAACCATTTTCTGTATTAATGTGACAAAGAGGAGTAATATAAAAAATAAAAATAAAAAAAGAGAGAGAATTAAATAAAAACAAAAAAAAATATAGTCAATTTATGTATAAATACAAGAACGGAGTTATCAGTACAAAAAAATATTAAATAGCTCGCTCATCCCTTATTAATTATGTAAGATTTTTAAAAATTATAAAGTCAGAGGTCATTTTATTTTTCTAAAATTTTGTAAAAGATTTACAAATATTGCTATTTAATTTGAATATGCTATTTAATTTAGCTTCAATGTAATATTTATGATGAAGTAATATACTTACACATAGTTGAAGTTCAAATATTTGTGTTCAAATATTTATGATAAAGTAATATACTTACAAGATGAGAAAGTACCATTAACTAGTTGATGTCCCAATTATTATTTTTTTGAAAGAATATTATAAAAACTTCAATAATGAGCTTAGCAAATTAACTCTTACTTCCTCCCATGTGAGTTATGATAATATATATAATTGTTGCTATATTATATTCTGTAATAATAATATATATGAATATTCCTAACTAGTATTTCATATAAATATTTTTAAAAGCTTTAGATACTTTGAATATGAATAATGTTAATTTAATTAGCGCTGAGTATTTAAAATTTGTTTACACTAGATGTATTTTTTGTTGTCGTGTTATATGTATGGTTAATAGTTGTTAAAGATTAAAATAAATTATAATTTTTTCATATAATTATTTAACTTATAAAGTGTAGAAACTATCTCTTCTTAATTATTTCCTACACACATGCCATCTATTAAGGAAACAATTAACTTGAGAGCAATCATCAAATATAATTAGAAGTTAATTTGATTAGATCTTCTTAATTTGGCTATAATTCTAAATAAATATATGATAACTAAAACCTCAAGACACTAGAATTGAAACTAAAGGAGTAATAATTGAGAAATTAACTTCTTACACATATATGATACAAATACAAATGACAACAATTACAACATTAATTCTAACCAAATAATAGGACTTAATTCATAATATAATCTTGATAAGCTCTTACGATAGTCTTTTTGATACTAAAAATAACAAAACAAATGTCTATAACGTTATTTCTATAACAGAATCGCAAAATTATTATTTCACATTGATCATAAAATCAACAAGCAAATCATCATAAGTAGTACTCCACATCTTCACTTCAACAAAATACAAGATTATGACAATAATTTCCCACAATCAAAATCACCCATTCTCAACATAGTCTCAATAGTTGAGAAATAACTTCTTACATATATATGATACACATGACAACAATTACAACCTTAATTCTAATGCTACTTGCTAACCAAATAATAGGATTTGATTCATAATACAATCTTGATAAGTTCTTACAATAGTCTTTTTTTAATACTAACAATAACAGATGTTTTTGACGTTATTACTGTAACAGAATCGTGAAATTATTATTTCTCATTGATTATAACATCAACAAAAAATCATCATAAGTAGTACTCCACATCTTCACTTCAACAAAATACAAGATTATGCCAATAATTTCCCACAATCAAAATCACCCATTTTCAACATAATCTCAATAGTAAATTGAGCCAAGAATTTCTCCCTTAAGTAACTAATCACTTTCCCATTACTTTCTTGTGCTAAACCAACCAAATATGAAGTACTAATAAGATTAAAAATCCTCCATTTTCTCTCTTTTGCATATTTCTCTAAACCAACTTCAATTCTTTTGCATAATTGAACATCATCATCATCATTTTCTAAATTTTTTGCAAAAATAGCCATTGAAATGCATCTTGCAAGAACAACACTATCTTCTAATGTTGAACATCCACCTTGACCAATATCAGGTGTCATTGGATGAAGAGCATCACCAACTAAACAAGTGTTATTTTTCATAATATTTTCTTTTATTAAAATATTCCATGGGGTTCTTAATTTTAATTTTGCACAATATAGGCTATCTAGTGAAGTTCTTTCAAGGATATTGTAGGCTTCTTTTGAAACATTGTTTGCTAGACTTAACACAAATTGCTTCATTTTTGTTGGACTTCCTTCAATTTTTTCATCATCTTGAGATGCACATGCAATTCAAAGGCAAATTATTAATTAGTAAAATTCATATAAAAGAAAAAGAAAGAGGTATATTCAACATATTCATATTTAATTGAGAATGAAATATTTGGAAGAAAAAAAAAGGATTTTTGCCTTTTTGGCATATACCAAAAGTACCCTTGGCACTTGTGGTATTAAATATTTTTATCTGTCTCAATTTATCTAACACGGTTCGATCCAGCATGAAGTTTAAGAGGAAAAAATGACTTCTGAAAATTGTAATTTAAAACACATCATAATATATGGTCTTATTAAAGGTAAATAGAAAATTAAAACAAACTTAAAAATAACATAAAATATGAGTGTGTGACACGTAAAACGAGACGGAAGGAACATGTCATAACATTTCTTACGTGGAAAATTTTCTTGGGGATTAGTATGAAAATTCGCAGAAAACTTATTTTCCTGCAAATTAAATTTTCATACTAATTCCCAGAAAAATCTCCATGTAATTCATAGTTTTCTCGTAGTGTCTATGATTATAACGTGCCAATGATTGACTCTCCAAAATTTATCTGTCTATCACATAAATTAGATAGTAAGATCGACATATATTGGACCGGTGATGATACATACGTTTAACATTAAACAACTTTTTTATGATGATTGACTCTCCAAATTCCATCTATATCACATAAATTAGACAGATAGAACGATATATATTGAACTCGTGATGATACAGACTACGATATAGTATATATATATATATATATATATATATATATATATATATATATAGGAAAAAGAAGACTTACAATCTACATCAGATGGAGTAAAAGTGCAAAACCAGTACAAACTTTTGTGATCACAAGGAAGAAAACCAATACGAACTCCACCACCAAAATAAGCACAAAATTTGGGCTCAAATCCATGGGCTTTTGGATACTCAACATATCCTCTAATTGCTGAACGATTGGCATCAATTGGTTTTGGAAGGCCCATCCACTTAGCCACCATTGAATTCACACCATCACATCCTATCAACACCTAACAATTCAAACATTCGATCAGAATTTTGAGTTTATGAATTCTGAACACTGAAAAGTATAACCTAACTAGTGAGTCCTCGATAACTTGGATTTTAAGACACATACAAAGTTAGTTTTGGCTATAGCTATTGAATTATATCAAATTTGTAACTAAATTTCTGACTTCGTCCCTGATTTTCTACCTATATACTTGAGTTTCTTTAGGTTAAGGTTTCATGCATGGGACTTTCACATAAGTAATTGTAAAAAAAATCAAAAGTTGAGCTTGTTTACATTGATGGTGTGGAAAAATCTAACTTGTTATCATCAAATCAACTAAAAAAATGACTAATCTAGAAAATATGTTACTAAACCTATTAGAAAATGTTAGCTAGGGAAAAAGATCTGAAATATATTCAAACTTTGATTGCAATTATCGTAACGATATCAAACTTTGGAAATGACCTTTTATCCCCTGCATTGGGCACATATATACCTTCAAAATACACTATTAAATAGTGCGGGGTAAAAGGTCCTCCATAAAGCTTGGTATCGTAACTGTAAATTCGGTCAAAGTTAAAGTATTTTTAGACCCTTTTCCCAACATGTTAAATCACACTAATCGCAATTCTTTTTTATATATATAAATCATCAGAATATGAGATTTAATGAGCCAAGAATATTCTACCGAAAATAACCTCAATACCTCACTTCTAAGGTAGAGACAACGCTCTATTCTTTTCCAAACCCTACTACGTAGAACTAGATTGTATATGCTATTATTGTTGTACTACACGAGACTCGTTATGAAGATCATAATACTATAGTATAAAAATTATTTACTCTATCGATATAAAAACAATATATATTTACCTTGGTTCGAATAATAGTGTTGTTAGCAAGATGCACCAATTTGTATAGTCCAGATTGTTGAATGGAAATAACACGAGATGAATATTTAATAGTTCCTTGAGGTAATTCTTTTTCTAAAGTTTCCACTATCTCTTGCCTTTTTATACAACGGCTGTCATAATCAATTCTGTAATATTATTAAAAAAAAATAAAAAATTAGTGTAACTAAAAAATAAAAAAAAACGTAAGTTATTAATTAATAATAGTTCAAGATTTTACGTGACATAATTTAAATCATTACGAAATTCTTGAAATTCATAGTTGGAAATATGTTATAGTATTTAAGTGATTGTAAATTATTTGAAATTTATGACTTTAAACATGGTATAATATTTATGTAATTATTTTATACAGATTAAAAAGAAAAATGTATTGAAACGTAGATGGATATAAGATAGCTTACGGTTTGTTATCTGCCTCGAGGGAAATTTCAGCAGTAGGCAAGCCTGAATTAGCTGAAAATGCTTGAAATCTATATAAGAAAAAAGTTCGTTAATTATAAGTAAGATAAAATATGAATTTAATAATCGTAAAAATATATTTTGTTAAAGTATATGATCATATCATTTAAATATCTGAATTCTAAGAGATATAGCTCATTTTATTTGTTAAAACTTTTTGAATTTAATTTGTCCCTTTATGTGGGGGCAGACTTGCTTTTTTTTTTTTTCGAGAGTTAAGTATGTAAAAAAAATTTCGACGAAATTTTTGAGTCTACATTTTATAATTTTTATCTGTTCTAACGTATTAAAGTTTATGATAACCTCATCTAAAAATTTACATTGATAGTGAAGGTACACCTTTATTTACCAAATTTCCAATTTATCGGCTATCGCTAAAGATAGTGGTAGAGTGATAAGCGCATCAAAACATTATGAAATCGCATTTGCTAGAAAATCTTCACCCCTTAAGTGGGATTTTTCCAGACGCAAATTTAAATTAATCGAACTCTAAACTAAATACCAAAAATTTTATGATACGAATTTAAATTAATCAAGCCTCAAACAGATATCGATAAACTTACCTAGTAAAGTGGAGAGACCTTTGTCTAAGGGAGTCTCCAACACCAAGAGCATCCAATGCCCTCCAAGCATTGGTCCATAAAGCAAGTGCAAATCCTGATGTTCTCAAAGAATCAGATGATTCCAACACTATGCTCCTTATACCCAACCTAAATTAACGATTTACGCGATTAGATCACTTAAAAGATAATTTATATTCAATAGGCATTGATTAATAATCTCTAATAATAATAAATCAATCTATTATAACATGTTAAATCATTATACATATATCTTAAATTTTTATTTAGAAAACGTTCAGGCAATACCCTAACATAACACGTGACAAGTGAAATCTAATGTACAAAAATTGTTACTCCCTTTTATTTAATGTCGTATAATTCAAGAAAGATTTTATACTATAGTTTCTGCACCCTTGTTGTACCATTAGAATTTACGATCTTAAATATTATACGATATTCCGATATGAGAAGTTTAATATGATTTTTTTTTATATACCTGTGAAGTCCCAAAGAAGTAGCAAGTCCACCAATTCCAGCACCAACTATGACAATATTCTCATTTATCTCCATGCTAAATTTGGCTAAGTAATATTATTCTTTGCTCTATTTTAATATATAGTTCTTAAGTGAATTATTTGTATACTTAACTGAGGGACATTCCCTATATATAGAGTTGCAAAAATACTATACTATGGTCTTTAATTTATTTGTTAAATATTCAAGTCAAGTGGTCAAGCCAAAATGGAAAGATTCAAAGTATAAGCTTATTTTTTCACTTTTAGAGAGTTATGTAGAGAGGGGTCCAACAAACCGAGTAAATGAAACATACATATCAATTACTTATATTTTGGGGCAAAGGATAGAAATCACGTACTTTTAAGATAAAATTATTATTATTTGTTCCTTATAAGTTTATAATTATAAAAATCCCACAAATGATACAATAATATAAGCGCTGATACATTAATCTGATGTGCGAGATACATTAATCGTTAAGTAAGATACATTACATTTTATACATGATACACTAATTTGATGTACATTTTATACATGATACATTAATCTGATGCACGAGATACATTAATTTGATACGCGAGATACATTAATTTGATGCGCTGATACATTAATATGATGTGTGAAAAAGAGGAATTTTAGAAATTGGTAAACTAATAGGGAATAATGGTAATAAGAGAACTTAAATGTGAGATTTCTGTCATTTATCTTATATCTTTTAAGTCTCAATTTTTACATGATATTTTTTTAACGGGCCAAATTAGGCGTCTTCTATGTTAAATAGATATGGAATTGAACTAATAATATATAGTATTTTAAAATTGAATAAAATTCTATTTTAAAATCTTTTGTTATTTGAACTATATTAAAAATTCTAGTAATATTTTAGATTTTGAAATCAATATTTTACCTTTAAAATCTTAGTTAAATTATGGTAAATAAAATAAGTTAAAGAAATTAAAATATTAAAGAATGAGGTTTGAGATTTTCTTAATAGTTTTTTAATCTTTTTATATGATGACGACTTCTTCAGAAAAACAAACTTATTTAAGTTCTTTTTTCTAGAGAAGTTCTGATTCACCATCCATGTTTTCTCAAAAAGTTTCGCTTCAATTGCGTGTCTGACGAATTATCTACTTTCGAACCGATTCATAACATGCTTCCATCTCTCCTGAATAAGGGAATAAAGACGGGAATTAGGTAATAAGGATCGTTCAGTAATCCTACCTCATATATTTACAAATTGAGATTCTTGTATTATTAATTCAATATTAAAATTGGATGCTCAAAATCATTTTAGATAACTCGAAAGGAATAATAATTTTTAGGGAAAATTATGCCGGTAAGCAAATTTATACTATTTAATTATTCATCATAGCTATAGTTTGCTATAATTACCACTCGCGACTAACATTTTACATTAATTACGTGGGCTGACTTCGAGTTTTTATAATTAGTCAAGTTTGTATATGTATAATTCGACAGGATATACGAATAAATATGTAAAATATATAATTTTTTAGCCTATATACATATACAATTTACTCTCCCACTCTCTGCCCTCTCTCGGTCTCCTGTCTCCTCCCTCTCTCAATCTCGCTTGCCTCTCTCCTCCCTCTCCCAATCTCGCTTGCCATTTATATATACAAATGTATATGTATAATATACATTTATATACAATCATATACATATACAATTCACCTCTCTCCCACTCTCTTCCCTCTCTCACTCGCCTCTCTCCTCTCTCTCCCAGTCTCGCTCACCTCTCTCCTCCCTCTCCCAATCTCTTTTGCCATATATACAATTATATATGTATAATATAAAATTATCTAACCAATATACATATCCAATTCACCTTTCTCCCACTCTTTTCCCGCTCTCTCTCGCCTCTCTCCTCTCTCTCCCAGTCTCGCTCGCCTCTCTCCTTCAAATAACATGTAGCTATAAATTGTAATTATCAAACTATAGCTATAAAGAATAATTAATTATTTTTAGATGGCTATATGTGAAAGTTACTCTTTTTTATCATTTAAATAGATATTTTTTTTTTATAATATTATTAATTGTTAAGGGCCATGTAACCCATATAGGAACCTCATGGGGGTGACGTTACGTCCACTAATATTGCTAGAAAAAGTGGCTTTTGAAAAGACTTTATAATATGATTATTTAATGGGTCAATCATTTTATATTGGTACTTCCAATGACTTGCCATGAATTCATTTTTAAAGTTAACAAATCATAAACACAAATAATTGAGTTAAATCATATTCATAGTTTCAATCATGAAAACTATGTTAAGAAGTAATTAAGGTTGTTAAAGAGTTGCTTTCATCTTCAATCTAGATGCATGCAAAGACTAATATGCATTGCTTTTTACGTACGGATCTGATTTATTTTTATTTTTTTCTAAAAAATTAAATTACGTAACTTATTCATTTTTATAATGAATAATATATGTATATTGATGTGTACTTTCTTTATTTAGGCGGTATTCTTTTTGAGTTATATATACTTTCACTTTATACAATATTTATCGATTTTTTTGTTAAATAATTAAGTGAAATTTAATTAACATGATAAAGTATAGATAGTATTATTAAATAATTGTTAGAAAAGCATACGTATCATCATATAAATTGTATTATTTCTTGAATATAATCTTGATTAGGACTTAGGTTTGATCTTTATCTTCACATTAATTAATTATAAATAGAGATAGATTATATTAATTGTGTCCTGTTGTAAAATAATTGGAGTGTCATGTGGAATATGACATCACTAATGACCATGTATGCATTAGTAATGTGGAATATGACATCACTAATGACCATGTATGCATTAATGTATGGCTATAAATAGCCAATATATGAAACATATAAACACACTTTGAAAGAATATATCTTCTAAAATTTTCTTTCTTTTAGAATTTTAGTAAGTTCTTTTATAACAAGAATTTTAGTAAGTTCTTTTATAACACGTTATCAGCACGAGTCTCTGCCAGTTCAAGTAAAGATTTTTAAAGCCTCGGAGGTATAAATTTCCTTTTCTTAATAATGTCTAATCTCTCTAAACTTGAATTTCTTGCTCTAGACATATCGGGAAAAAGCTATCTATCATGGGTACTCGATGCGGAAATTCATCTTAATGCGATGGATCTAGCAGACACCATCCAAGAAAATAATCAAGAATCGAATCAAAACCGTGCCAAGGCGATGATATTTCTCCGTCATCACCTTGATGAAGGTTTGAAAATGGAATATCTCACTGTTAAGGATCCTCTGGTATTGTGGAACAATTTAAAAGATAGATATGACCACCTGAAGTTGGTCGTCCTTCCACAGGCACGTTATGACTGGATCCACTTGAGACTTCAAGATTTTAAATCTATCAGTGAGTATAATTCTTCCATGTTTAAAATTATCTCACAATTAAAATTATGTGGAGAAAATATCACTGACCATGATATGTTGGAGAAAACATTTTCCACTTTTCCTGCCTCAAGTATGCTTCTGCAGCAGCAATACCGAGAAATGGGATTTAAAAAATATTCCGAATTAATTTCACATCTCCTTGTTGCTGAACAACATAATGACTTACTGATGAAAAACCATGAAAGTCGACCTACTGGCTCTATGCCATTTCCTGAAGTAAATACGGTAAATTTTCACCAATCTAGGCGTGAAAAAGGTCGTGGCCCCAGTCGTGGCCGTGGTCGTGATCGAGGAAGAAATTTCAATCATGGTTATCGTCTTGCACTAAATAATAACCTTCAACACCAGCAGTGTAAAAAGAAGAATGAAAAACATGATGTAGTGCAGAAGAAAAATTCAGACAACAAATGTTATCGATGTGGAGGAAAAGGACATTGGTCACGTACCTGTCGTACGCCAAGGCACCTAGTTGTGCTATATCAAGCTTCCCTGAAGGAGGTGAAAAATAACGCTGAAGCCAACTTTATCTCGGAAGATACTGTTGAACCCATGCATCTAGATGTAGCGGATTTCTTTGAGAATTCCGAAGGAAAGATAGATCACCTGATAGGTGATGGATCTATGATAATGTAAATATGTTTCATTTTCGTCGTTTGTATGAACTAGTATGAATGTGTTTTCCTAGACTTGTAAAATCACTAAAAGGTTATGTAATGTTTTTGTTTAGTAATAATAATATAATGTTTATTTCGTTTATATCTTTTATCTTGAAGAATATATGGATACCTCAATGATCAATCATGAAGATATTTGTGTAATTGATAGTGGAACAACGCACGCCATATTCAAAGATGAGAAATACTTCTCCTACTTGCTTAGAAGAAAAGCAAATGTTACTTCAATTTCTGGTAGTTCAAACTTAATAGAAGGCTCCGGAAGAGCTACTATATTTCTGCCTAAGGGGACAAAACTCGTCATAGAAGATGCTTTGTTCTCTTCTAAATCCCCAAGAAACCTGTTAAGTTTTAAAGATATTCGCCGAAATGGATAGCATGTTGAGACAATAAATGAAATGAATGTTGAATACCTTGGTATTACCAAGATTGTCTCAGACCAGAAATATATGTTGGAGAAATTATCAACTTTATCTTCTCTCCTATATTATGCAAAAATAAGTACGATCGAAGCACACTCTATCGTAAACCAGAAGTTTACTGACTTAAAAGACTTTTGTGCTTTGGCATGACCGAATAGGTCATCCTGGATCAATAATGATGAGACGAATCATTGAAAACTCAAATGGACATCCATTAAAGAACCTGAAGATTCTTACAAATGATGAGTTTTCATGTGCTGCTTGTTGCCAAGGCAAATTGATTATTAGGCCATCACCAATGAAGGTTAACATTGAATCCCCTCAATTTTTAGAACGAATACATGGGGATATTTGTGGACCTATTCACCCATCTAGTGGGTCGTTTAGATATTTTATGGTCCTAATAGACGCATCTTCAAGATGGTCTCATGTGTGCCTCTTATCATCTCGCAACCTGGCGTTTGCAAAATTATTGGCACAAATAATACGATTAAGAGCGCAATTTCCAGATTATCCCATTAAGACAATTCGCCTCGATAATGCTGGCGAATTCACATCCCAAGCTTTTGATGCTTATTGCGTATCAGTAGGGATAAAAGTTGAACATCCTGTAGCTCATGTTCATACTCAAAATGGCCTTGCTGAGTCATTTATTAAGCGTTTACAATTGATAGCAAGACCTCTACTTATGAAAAGTGAGTTTCCTACTACTGTTTGGGGTCATGCTATCTTACATGCAGCATCACTTGTTCGTCTCAGACCGACTCATTATAATAAATACTCCCCATCACAATTAGTGTTTGGCCATGAACTAAATATTGCTCATCTTCGAATTTTTGGATGTGCTGTATATGTGCCTGTAGCACCACCTCAGCGCACCAAGATGGGCCCTCAAAGAAGGTTAGGCATATATGTTGGGTTTGATTCACCCTCAATAATTCGCTACCTTGAGCCATTGACGGGAGATTTATTTACTGCAAGATTTGCAGATTGTCGATTTGATGAAACAAATTTTCCGCAATTAGGGGGAGAGAAAAAGAAACTTAAAAGTGAAATTGCATGGAAAGTTTCATCATTATCTCATTTTGATCCACGCTCCCCTGTGTGTGAACAAGAGGTCCAGAAGATCATCCATTTGCAAAACATAGCAAATCAAATGCCAGACGCATTTACTGATTCAAAAAGGATAACAAAATCACATATTCCTGCAGTAAATGTGCCTATCCGAATCGACGTCCCAAAAGGACCATCTACAAGTGTCATAGCTTCTGAATCACAAATACGCCTGAAGCGTGGTAGACCATTGGGTTCAAAAGATAAGAATCCTAGAAAAAGAATTACAAAAAATGACACTACAAAAGAATTTCACGAAGAAATTCAAAATCTGATTGATCCTGATATTCCTGAAGAGATCAGTGAACCCGAGACTCAAGTAAATTAAGAACTCTCAATAAGTTCTACAGGTGATGAGATAAGTTTAGATCGATCAAAAATCATAGTGGATAATGTTTTCGCATATAATGTTGCACTTAACATTATGAAAGGAAATGAGGATCTTGAACCTCTATCTGTCGAAGAATGTCGACAAAGATGTGATTGGCCAAAATGGCAAGAAACAATTCAATCAGAATTAAATTCACTTGCTAAGCGTGAGGTTTTTGGACCAGTAGTCCAAACGCCTAGTGATGTTAAATCAATTGGCTATAAATGGGTCTTTGTACGAAAAAGAAATGAGAGAAATGAGATTGTAAGATACAAGGCACGCCTTGTGGCACAAGGATTCTCTCAACGACCTGGTGTCGACTATGAAGAAACATATTCACCTGTTATGGATGCAATAACTTTTCGATATCTCATCGGCTTAGCTGTACATGAAAATCTTGAAATTCATCAAATTGATGTGGTTACAGCTTACCTTTACGGTTCACTAGATAATAAAATTTATATGAAAGTTCCGGAAGGACTTAAAATGCCTGAAGCATATAAATCTCGGGAAATGTATTCAATCAGATAACAAAAGTCATTATATGGCTTAAAACAATCAGGGCGCATGTGGTATAATCGCCTTAGTGAGTACTTGATAAAACAAGGTTATATAAACGATGCCATTTGTCCTTGTATATTTATTAAGAAAACAACATTGGGTTTTGTTATTCTTGCTGTTTATGTTGATGACATTAATCTCATTGGAACTCTAGAAGAGGTTCTGTAACGACCTGTTTAGTCGTTTTGAGCAACAAATTTTATTTCTGGAAAAACTGGCTGAGACGACGGATCCCACGACGGACCGTCATGGGCACGACGGACCGTCGAGGGGGTCTTGTTCCAAAACACTTAGAATTCTGAAATTGAGTACTGAAATCGACTCTCTGAACTCTGTGACGGACCTGCAGGACGGACCGTCACAGACACGACGGACCGTCATGAGCCTCCGTTCCAAAACACTTCAACTCTTGAAAATTGGGTAACTGGGAGCAAGTCTCTGAACTTCGTGACGGAAGTGCAGGACGGACCGTCGTAGGCACGACGGACCGTCACAGACCCTTAGTAAAAGTTAGTCTCTGAACTCTGCGACGGAAGCAGCAGGACGGACCGTCGCAGGCACGACGGGCCGTCACAGATTGCGTAATCCCAGGCTGGGTCGGATTTCTGTAAATATTTTAAGGGGCGTTTTGGACTATTCCTGCTTATAATTATAAAGTGAGTGGTTTAATATTAATAACTCAATTACTTGGGGGTTAAAAGAGATAACCTTGAATTAATTAGTGGGTTATTCTATCATCTTTTATATTTAATTATATGTTAATTAGGTAAAGAAAGAGGGTTTGAACAAGAAAAATAGAAAGAACAAGAGAGGGAGAAACGATCGATCGAGAGAGAGGAAAAACGCAGCCTTGGGGAAATTGCTTGCTTGATCACGAATTCTTCGGTGAGGTAGGTTATGGTTTATGCTATTCGTAGTAAACTCTTAATAGCGAATGATATGTATTGGTCGTATTGTAAACCCTTCTATATGCTTAATTGTATGCTTGCATGAATGTGATTATATAATTGTGATAAACTAAGCATGATGAGGCTATTGAATCCTAAATCTTGAAAAACCCTAATCTACTTTGTTAATGATGATGCCTTGGTATAAAAGAAGGCTTGATGAACGAAAGTAGTGAGATTAGGGGATCGGGTGTCACGTTCCGACACCAGGATAGTAATAGAGGATCGGGTGCCACGTTCCGATACCAGGATAGTATATGAGGATCGGAGTGTCACGTTCCGACACCAGGATAGTATATGGATCGGAGTGTCACGTTCCGACACCAGGATAGTATATGGATCGGGTGCCACGTTCCGGTACCAGGATAGTATATGAGGATCGGAGTGTCACGTTTCGACACCAGGATAGTTTATGGAGCGGAGTGTCACGTACCGACACGAGAGGAATAAAGATAATGAATCTTCAAAGATGTTAATGTACTCAATTTAATGAACCTAATTCCCAAATGAGTATGATGGGGAGGCGTGAGTCCTCATTGATGTGCTTGGTGTTGTGACCAAGAGTTATGATAATTGTAAATGCCGCATGTTAAGGATATTAGTTGATTTTATGATATTATCTGATATATACTGTTTTCTATTTTGAGTTGGCCGATGATACCTACTCAGTACTCGTGTTTTTTTGTACTGACCCCTACTGGTGTATGTTCTTCTTTGTTATTTGTGGAGTGCAGCAAACGTACCGTCGTCTTCAACTCAACCGCAACTCTAGCCAGTCTACATTACATCGGATTTCAGGGTGAGCTAATGCTTCTAGCTTGGACTGGATCTTCTTCCTCATGTCTTGATGCCTTGAAGTTCCGGCATGG
>JAJJBR010002893.1:32500-41263 GCA_022817965.1 Solanum lycopersicoides | reverse complement strand
CTCAAATCCAATCATTTCTACTTTTCAAATGAGAGGTTCATGTACTGCTTGCATCCTTAAAAGTGAAAAAATAACTAAGTGTTGAAATAATAACATAGCACATGAAGTTCACTAGTTTGCCGCTAAGTGTTGAGATATACGTTCTACGACGATGAAACACTTGTCCAATAACTAAGCCCTATTGCGAGGTTTTTCGTGACGTTGAGTTCGTTTGTAAAGCCTAATGACATGTTAAGGGACTAATAAAGATGTCGCTTTAATAGGTTTTTGGAATGTCGGTGCGATTTTAAAACCAAGTGAGATGTCAAGGGGCCAAATAGGTCTGCGTACGCAGCACGGGCATTCCACGTCCGCGGCCAGGAGACATTTTGCCAAGGCCTGCGCAGAACGGGCGTGGACTGCAAAACCTGCCCTTGGACTGCACACGCGGTCAGACGACGTCGGGCGTGGCATGCCATCATCGCCTTTGGACTACTTGACACGGTCGGACGACGTTGCCCGTGGCATGCCATTATAGCCCTCGGGCAGCACACCTGGTCGGACGACGTCGGGCGTGGCATGCCATCATTGCCTTTGGACTAGTTGACACGGTCGAACGACGTCGAGCGTGGCATGCCATCATCGCCCTTGGATAGCACGCAAGGTCGAACGACGTCTGGCGTGGCATGTCATTATCGCCCTCTGGCAGCACACACGATCGGACGACATCGAGCGTAACATGTCGTCATCGCCTTTGGACTAGGTGACACGATTGGACGACGTCGGGCATGGCATGCCATCATCTCCATTGGGCAGCACACACGGTAGGACGACGTCGGGCATGTCATTCCATCATCGCCCTTGGACAGCATGCACGGTCGGACGACGTCGGGCGTGGCATGCCATCATGGCCCTTTGACAGCACACACGGTCAGACGACGTCGGGTGTGGCATTACATCATCGCCCTTGGACTGCACGCACGGTCGAATGACGTCGGGCGTGCCATGCTATCATCGCCCTTGGGTAGCACACACGGTCGGACGTGGTAGTCCATCATCGCCCTTGGACAGCATGCACGGTTGAACGTCGTCGGGCGTGGCATGCCATCATGGCCCTCTGACAGCACACACGGTCGGACGACGTAGGGCGTGGCATGCCATCATCGCCCCTTGACTGCACGCACGGTCTAACAACGTTGGGCGTGGCATGCCGTCATCGCCCTTGAACAGCACGCACGGTCGGACGACGTCGGGAAGAGCATGCCATCATCGCCCTTAGGCAGCACAGACGGTCGGACGACGTCGGACGTGGCATGCCATCATCACCCTTGGACAACACGCACGGTTGGACGACGTCGGGCGTGGCATTTCATCATGGCCCTTTGACAGCACGCACGATCAGACGACATCGGGCGTGGCATGCCATCATCGCCTTTGGACTGCACGCACGGTCGAACGACGTCGGGCGTGGCATGCCATCATCGCCCTTGAACTGCACGAACGGTCGAACGACGTCGGGCGTGGCATGCCATCAATGCCTTTGGACTACTTGACACGGTCGGACGACGTCGGGCGATGCATGACATCATCGCCTTTGGACTAGGTGAAAGGGTCGAACGACGTTGGGCATGGCATGGCATCATCGCCCTTGGGCAGCACACACGGTCAGACAACGTCGGGCGTGGCATGCCATCATCGCCCTTGGGCAGCACACACGGTCAGACGACATTGGGTGTGGCATGCCATCATCGCCCTTGGACAGCATGCACGATCGGACAACATCAGGCGTGGCATGCCATCATCGCCCTGGGACTGCCCGCACGGTCGAACGACGTCAGGCGTGGCATGCCATCATCGCCCTAAGGCAGCACACACGGTCGGACGATGTCGGGCGTCGGATAGAATAATGGCCTTTGACAGCACACACAGTAGGACGACTTCATGCGTTGCATGCCATCATCGCCCTTGGACTGCACGCACGATCAGAAGACGTCTGGCGTGGCATGCCATCATCACCCTTGGACACCAACGGTCGAACGACGTCGGGCGTTGTATGCCATCATCGCCCTTGGACCACACGCACGGTCGGACGACGTCGGGCGTGGCATGCCATCATGTCCTTGGGCAGCACACACGGTCGGACGACGTCGGGCGTGGCATGCCATTATTGCCATTAGGCAGCACATACGGTCGGACGATGTCGGATGTGGCATGCCATCATCGCCCTTGGACAGCATGAACGGTTGGACGACGTCGGGCGTGGCATGTCATCATGGCCCTTTGACAGCACGCACAGTCGGACGATGTCGGGCGTGGCATGCCATCATCGCCTTTGGACTGCACGCACGGTCGGACGACGTCGGGCGTTGCATGCCATCATCGCCCTTGGATTGCACGTGCGCTCGTACGACGTCGGGCGTGGCATGCCCTCAATGCCTTTGGACTACTTGACACGGTCGGACGACGTCGGGCGATTTATGCCATCATCGCCTTTGGACTAGGTGACACGGTCAAACGATGTCGGGCGTGGCATGCCATCATCGCCCTTGGGCAGCACACACGGTCAGACAACGTCGGGCGTGGCTTGCCATCATCGCCCTTGGGCAGCACACACGGTCAGACGACGTTGGGTGTGGCATGCCATCATCGCCCTTGGACAGCATGCACGATCGGACGACGTCAGGCGTGGCATGCCATCATCGCCGTGGGACTGCCCGCACGGTCGTACGACGTCAGGCGTGGCATGCCATCATCGCCCTAGGGCAGCACACACGGTCGGATGATGTTGAGCGTGGCACGCAATCATGGCCCTTTGACAGCACACACAGTAGGACGACGTCGGGCGTTGCATGCCATCATCGCCCTTGGTCTGCAAGCACGATCGGACAGCGTCTGGCGTGGCATGCCATCATCGCCCTTGGACACCACACGGTCGAACGACATCAAGCGTGGCATACTATCATGGCCATTTGACAGCACACGGTCGAACGACGTCGGGCGTTGTATGCAATCATCGCCCTTGGACCACACGCACGGTCGGACGACGTTGGGCATGGCATGCCATCATGGCCCTTGGGCAGCACACACGGTCGGACGACGTCGGGACTGGCATGCCATCATCGCCCTTGGACTGCACGCACGGTCGAACGACGTCGGACGTGGCATGCCATCATCGCCCTTGGACAGCACGCACGGTTGGACGACGTCAGCCGTGGCATGCCATCATGGCCCTTTGACAGCACGCAGGATCGGACGACGTTGGGCATGGCATGCCATCATCGCCCTTGGACTGCACGTACGGTCAAACGACGTCGGGTGTGGCATGCCATCATCGCCCTTGGACTGCACGCACGGTCGAACGACGTCGGGCGTGGCATGCCATCAATGCCTTTGGACTACTTGACACGGTCGTCGGGCGATGCATGCCATCATCGCCTTTGGACTAGGTGACACGGTCGAACGACGTCGGGCGTGCCATGCCATCATCGCCCTTGGGCAGCACACACGGTAAGACAACGTCGGGCGTGGCATGCCATCATCGCCCTTGGGCAGCACACACGGTCAGACGACGTTGGGTGTGGCATGCCATCATCGCCCTTGGACATCATGGACGATCGGACGACGTCAGGCGTGGCATACCATCATCGCCCTGGGACTGCCCGCACGGTCGACGACATCAGGCGTGGCATGCCATCATCTCCCTGGGACTGCCCGCAAGGTCGTACGACATCAGGCGTCGCATGCCATCATCGCCCTTGGCAGCACACACGGTCGGACGATGTCGTGCGTCGCATGAAATCATGGCCCTTTGACAGCACACACAGTAGGACGACGTTGGGCGTTACATGCCATCATCGCCCTTGGACTGCACGCACGATCGGACGACGTCTGGCGTGGCATGCCATCATCGCCCTTGGACACCACACGGTCGAACGACATGAGGCATGGCATACCATCATGGCCCTTTGACAGCACACGGTCGAACGACGTCGGGCGTTGTATGCAATCATCGCCCTTGGACCACACGCACGGTCGGACGACGTCGGGCGTGGCATGCCATCATGGCCCTTGGGCAGCACACACGGTCATACGACGTCGGGCGTGGTATGCCATCATCGCCCTTGGACTGCCATACGGTCGAACGACGTCGGACGTGGCATGCCATGATCGCCCTTGGACAGCACGCACGGTTGGACGACGTCGGGCGTGGCATGCCATCATGGACCCTTGACAGCACGCACGATTAGACGACGTCGGGCATGGCATGCCATCATCGCCCTTGGACTTCACGCACGGTCGGACGACGTCGGGCGTTGCATGCCATCATCACCCTTGGACTGCACGCACGGTCGAACGACGTTGGGCGTGGCATGCCATCAATGACTTTGGACTACTTGACACCGTCGGACGATGTCGGGCGATGCATGCCATCATCGCCTTTGGACTAGGTGACACGGTCGAACGACGTCGGGCGTGGCATGCCATCATCGCCCTTGGGCAGCACACACGGTCAGACAACGTCAGGCGTGGCATTCCATCATCGCCCTTTGGCAGCACACACGGTCATGCGACGTTAGGTGTGGCATGCCATCATCGCCCTTGGACAGCATGCACGATCGGACGACGTCAGGCGTGGCATGCTATAATCGCCCTGGGACTTCCCGCACGGTCGGACGAAGTCAGACGTGGCATGCCAACATCGCCCTGGGACTGCCCGCACGGTCGTACGACATCAGGCGTGGCATGCCATCATCGCCCTTAGGCAGCACACATGGTCGGACGATGTCGGGCGTCGCATGCAATCATGGCCCTTTGACAGCACACACAGTAGGACGACATCGGGCGTTGCATGCCATCATCGCCCTAGGACAGCACGCACGGTCGGACGACGTCGGGCGTCGCATGCCATCATGGCCCTTTGACAGCACACACGGTTTGACGACATCGGGCGTGCCATTCCATCATCGCCCTTGGACTGCACGCACGATCGAACAACGTCGGGCGTGCCATGCCATAATCGCCCTTGGGCAGCACACACGGTCGGACGACGTCGGACGTGGTAGTCCATCATCGCCCTTGGACAACACGCACGATCGAACGTCGTCGGGCGTGGCATGCAATCATGGCCCTCTGGGCACACACGGTCGGACGAGGTAGGGCGGGGCATGCCATCATCGCCCCTTGACTGCACGCACGGTCGAACGACGTCGGGCGTGGCATGCCATCATCGCCCTTGAACAGCACGCATGGTCGGACAACGTCGGGCATTACATGCCATCATCGCCCTTGGACAGCACTCACGTTCGGACGACGTCGGGCGGCATGCCTTCATCGCCCTTGGACAGCACGCACGATCAGACGACGTCAGGCGTGGCATGCCATCATCGCCTTTGGACTAGGTGACACGGTCAAACGACGTCGAGCGTGGCATGCCATCATCGCCCTTGGGCAGCACACACGGTCAGACAACGTCGGGCGTGGCATGCCATCGTCGCCCTTGGGCAGCACACACGGTCAGATGACGTTGGGTGTGGCATGCCATCATCGCCCTTGGACAGCATGCACGATCGGACGACGCCAGGCGTGGCATGCCATCATCGCCCTGGGACTTCCCGCACGATCGGACGATGTCAGACGTGGCATGCCATCATCACCCTAGGGCAGCACACACGGTCGGACGATGTCTGGCGTCGCATGCAATCATGGCCCTATGACAGCACACACAGTAGGACGACGTCGGGCGTTGCATGCCATCATCGCCCTTGGACTGCACGCACGATCGGACGGCGTCTGGCGTGGCATGCCATCATCGCCCTTGGACACCACACGGTCGAACGACATCAGGCGTGGCATACCATCATGGACCTTTCACAGCACACGGTCGAACGACGTCGGGCGTTGTATGCCATCATCGCCCTTGGACCACACGCACGGTCGGACGACGTCGGGCGTGGCATGACATCATGACCCTTGGGCAGCACACACGGTCGGACGACGTCGGGCGTGGCATGCCATCATCGCCCTTGGGCAGCACACACGGTCAAACGACGTTGGGCGTGGCATTCCATCATCGCCCTTGGACAGCACGCACGGTCGAACGACGTCAAGCGTGGCATGCCATCATCGCCCTTGGACAACATGACGTCTGGCGATGCATGCCATCATCGCCTTTGGACTAGGTGACACGGTCGAACGACGTCGAGCGTGCCATGCCATCATCGCCCTTGGGCAGCACACACGGTAAGACAACGTCTGGCGTGGCATGCCATCATTGCCCTTGGGCAGCACACTCGGTCAGCCGACGTTGGGTGTGGCATGCCATCATCGCCCTTGGACAGCATGCACGATCGGACGACGTCAGGTGTGGCATGCCATCATCGCCCTGGGACTGCCCGCACGGTCGAACGACGTCAGGCGTGGCATGCCATCATCACCCTGGGACTGCCTGCACGGTCGTACGACGTCAGGAGTGGCATGCCATCATCGCCCTTGGGCAGCACACACGGTCGGACGATGTCGGGCGTCGCATGCAATCATGGCCCTTTGACAGCACACACAGTAGGACGACGTTGGGCGTTGCATGCCATCATCGCCCTTGGACTGCACGCACGATCGGACGACGTCTGGCGTTGCATGCCATCATCGCCCTTGGACACCACACGGTCGAACGACATCAGGCATGGCATACCATCATGGCCCTTTGACAGCACACGGTCGAACGAGGTCGGGCGTTGTATCCAATCATCGCCCTTGGACCACACGCACGGTCGGACAACGTCGGGCGTGGCATGCCATCATGGCCCTTGTGCAGCAAACACGGTCATACGACGTCGGGCGTGGCATGCCATCATCGCCCTTGGACTGCACGCACGGTCGAATGACGTCGGACGTGGCATTCCATCATCGCCCTTGGACAGCACGCACGGTTGGACGACGTCGGGGGCATGCCATCATGGCCCTTTAACAGCACGCACGATCAGACGACGTCGGGCGTGGCATGCCATCATCGCCCTTGGACTGCACGCACGGTCGGATGACGTCGGGCGTGGCATGCCATCATCGCCCTTGGACTGCACGCACGGTCGAACGACGTCGGGCGTGGCATGCCATCAATGCCTTTTGACTACTTGACACGGTCGGACGACGTCGGGCGATGCATGCCATCATCGCCTTTGGACTAGGTGACACGGTCGAACGACGTCGGGCGTGGCATGCCATTATCGCCCTTGGGCAGCACACACGGTCAGACAACGTCAGGCGTGGCATGCCATCATCGCCCTTGGGCAGCACACACGGTCAGACGACGTTGGGGGTGGCATGCCATCATCGCCCTTGGACAGCATGCACGATCGGACGACGTCAGGCGTGGCATGCCATCATCGCCCTGGGACTGCCCTCACGGTCGGACGACGTCAGGCGTGGCATGCCAACATCACCCTGGGACTGCCCTCACAGTCGTACGACGTCAGGCGTGGCATGCCATCATCGCCCTTGGGCAGCACACATGGTCGGACGATGTCGGGCGTCGCATGTAATCATGGCCCTTTGACAGCACAAACAGTAGGACGACTTCGGGCGTTGCATGCCATCATCGCCCTTGGACTGCACACACGATCGGACAACGTCTGGCGTGGCATGCCATCATCGCCCTTGGACACCACACGGTCGAACGACATCAGGCGTGGCATACCATCATGGCCCTTTGACAACACACGGTCGAACAACGTCGGGCGTTGCATGCCATCCTCGCCCTTGGACCACACGCACGGTCGGACGACGTCGGGCGTGGCATGCCATGATGGCCCTTGGGCATCACACACGGTCGGACGACGTCGGGCGTGGCATGCCATCAACGCCCTTGGACTGTACGCACGATCGAACGACGTCGGGCGTGGCATGCCATCATCGCCCTTGGTCAGCACGCACGGTCGGACGACGTCGGGTGTGGCATGCCATCAATGCCTTTGGACTACTTGACACAGTAGGACGACGTCGGGCGATGCATGCCATCATCGCCTTTGGACTAGGTGACATGGTCGGATGACGTCGGGCGTGGCATGCCATCATCGCCCTTGGGCAGCACACACGGTCGGACGACGTCGCGCGTGGCATGCCATCATCATCCTTGGGCAGCACACACGGTCAAACGACGTTGGGCGTGGCATGCCATCATCGCCCTTGGATAGCACGCACGGTCGGACGATGTCAAGAGTGGCATGCCATTATCGCCCTTGGACTGCACGCACGATCGAACGACGTCTGGCGTGGCATGCAATCATCGCCCTTGGACTAGTTGACACGGTCGGACGACATCGGGCGTGGCATGCCATCATCGCCTTTGGACTAGTTGACACAGTCGGAGGACGTCGGGCTTGGAATGCCATCATTGCCTTTGGACTAGTTGACACGGTTGGACGACGTCGGGCGTGGAATGCCATCATAGCCCTTCGACAGCACACATGGTCGGACGACGTCGGGCGTGGCATGCCATCATAGCCCTTCGACATCACACATGGTCGGACGACGTCGGGCATGGCATGTTATCATCGCCCTTGGACAACACACACGGTCGCCACATCATAGCCCTTGGACATCACACACGGTCGGCCGTCATCGGACGTGCCTGCACACGACGGTCGGCCGTGGCTTGCCCGCGTCGTTCGTGGCTTGCGCGACATTGTTCGAGCTCTAGTCGAATCATGTGGATGTTCCTGTCGTACATAAATCAAAGGAGTTTGAAACAACCTTCATGCATAACAAACATATTCATCTACTTTCCATTAT
>JAJJBR010002893.1:10000-27500 GCA_022817965.1 Solanum lycopersicoides | reverse complement strand
GACAGCACACACAGTAGGACGACGTTGGGCGTTGCATGCCATAATCGCCCTTGGACTGCACGCACGATCGGACGACATTTGGCGTGGCATGCCATCATCGCCCTTGGACACCACACGGTCGAACGACTTCAGGCATGGCATACCATCATGGCCCTTTGACAGCACACGGTCGAACGACGTCGGGCGTTGTATCCAATCATCGCCCTTGGACTACACGCACGGTCGGACGACGTCGGGCGTGGCATGCCATCATGGCCCTTGGGCAGCACACACGGTCATACGACGCCGGGCGTGGCATGCCATCATCGCCCTTGGACTGCACGCACGGTTGAACGACGTCGGACGTGGTATGCCATCATCGCCCTTGGTCAGCACACCCGGTCGGACAACGTCGGGCGTGGCATGCCATCATTGCCTTTGGACTAGTTGACACGGTCGAACGAATTCGAGCGTGGCATGCCATCATCGCCCTTGGATAGCATGCACGATCGAACGACGTCGGGCGTGGCATGTCATCATCGCCCTTGGGCAGCACACACGATCGAACGAAATCGGGCGTAACATGTCGTCATCGCCTTTGGACTAGGTGACACGATTGGACGACGTCGGGCGTGGCATGCCATCATCGCCCTTGGGCAGCACACACGGTAGGACGACGTCGGGCATGGCATTCCATCATCGCCCTTGGACAGCACGCACGGTCGAACGACGTCGGGCGTGGCATGCCATCATGGCCCTTTGACAGCACACACGGTCGGACGACGTCGGGCGTGCCATTCAATCATCGCCCTTGGACTGCACGCACGGTCGAACGACGTCGGGCGTACCATGCCATCATCGCCCTTTGGCAGCACACACGGTCGGACAATGTCGGACGTTGTAGTCCATCATCGCCCTTTGACAACACGCACGATCGAACGTCGTCGGGAGTGGCATGCCATCATGGCCCTCTGACAGCACACACGGTCGGACGACGTCGGGCGTGGCATGCCATCATCGCCCTTGACTGCACGCACGGTCGAACGACGTCGGGCGTGGCATGCCGTCATCGCCCTTGAACAGCACGCACGGTCGGACAACGTCGGGCAGTACATGCCATCATCGCCCTTGGACAGCACTCACGTTCGGACGACGTCGGGCGTGGCATGCCATCATCGCCTTTGGACAGCACGCACGATCAGACGACGTCAGGCGTGGCATGCCATCATGGCCCTTTGATAGCACACACGATCGGACAAAGTCAGGTGTGGCATGCCATCATCGCCCTTGGACTGCACTCAAGGTCGAATGACGTCGGGCGTGGCATGCCATCATCGCCCTTGGGCAGCACACACGGTCGGACTACGTCAGGCGTGGCATGCCATTATCGCCCTTGGGCAGCACACACGGTCGGACAACGTCGGACGTGGCATGCCATCATCGCCCTTGGACAGCACGCACGGTTGGACAACGTCGGGCGTGGCATGTCATCATGGCCCTTTGACAGCACACATGGTCGTACGACGTTGGGCGTAGCATGCCATCATCGCCTTTGGACTGCACGCACGGTCAGACGACGTCGGGCGTGGCATGCCATCATCGCCCTTGGACTACACGCACGGTCGAACGACGTCGGGTGTGGCATGCCATCAATGCCTTTGGACTACTTGACACGGTCAGACGACGTCAGGCGATGCATGCCATCATCGCCTTTGGACTAGGTGACACGGTCAAACGACGTCGGGCGTGGCATGCCATCATCGCCCTCGGGCAGCACACACGGTCAGACAACGTCGGGCGTGGCATGCCATCGTCGCCCTTGAGCAGCACACACGGTCAGAAGACGTTGGGTGTGGCATGCCATCATCGCCCTTGGACAGCATGCACGATCGGACGACGTTAGGCGTGGCATGCTATCATCGCCCTGGGACTGCCCGCACGGTTAGACGATGTCAGACGTGGCATACCATCATCACCCTAGGGCAGCATACACGGTCGGACGATGTCGGGCATCGCATGCAATCATGGCCCTATGACAGCACACACAGTAGGACGACGTCGGGCGTTGCATGCCATCATCGCCCTTGGACTGCACGCACGATCGGACGGCGTCTGGCGTGGCATGCCATCATCGCCCTTGGACACCACACGGACGAACGACATCAGGCGTGGCATACAATCATGGACATTTCACAGCACACGGTCGAACGACGTCAGGCGTTGTATGCCATCATCGCCCTTGGACCACACGCACGGTCGGACGACGTCGAGCGTGGCATGCCATCATGGCCCTTGGGCAGCACACACGGTCGGACGACGTCGGCATGGCATGCCATCATCGCCCTTGGACTGCACGCACGGTCGAACGACGTCGGGTGTAGCATGCCATCATCGCCCTTGGGCAACACACACGGTCGGATGACATCGGGCGTGGCATGCCATCATCTCCCTTGGACAACACGACGTTCGGCGATGCATGCCATCATCGCCTTTGGACTAGGTGACACGGTCGAACGACGTCGGGCGTGTCATGCCATCATCGCCCTTGGGCAGCACACACGGTAAGACAACGTCGGGCGTGGCATGCCATCATTGCCCTTGGGCAGCACACTCGATCAGAGGACGTTGGGCGTGGCTTGCCATCATCGCCCTTGGACATCATGCACGATCGGACGACGTCAGGCGTGGCATACCATCATCGCCCTGGGACTGCCCGCACGGTCGGACGACGTCAGGCGTGGCATGCCATCATCACCCTGGGACTGCCTGCACGGTCGTACGACGTCAGGAGTGGCATGCCATCATTGCCCTTGGGCAGCACACACGGTCGGACGATGTCGGGCGTCGCATGCAATCATGGCCCTTTGACAGCACACACAGTAGGACGACGTTGGGCGTTGCATGCCATCATCGCCCTTGGACTGCACGCACGATCGGACGACATTTGGCCTGGCATGCCATCATCGCCCTTGGACACCACACGGTCGAACGACCTCAGGCATGGCATACCATCATGGCCCTTTGACAGCACACGGTCGAACGACGTCGGGCGTTGTATCCAATCATCGCCCTTGGACCACACGCACGGTCGGACGACGTCGGGCGTGGCATGCCATCATGGCCCTTGGGCAGCACACACGGTCATACGACCCCGGGCGTGGAATGCCATCATCGCCCTTGGACTGCACGCACGGTTGAACGACGTCGGACGTGGTATGCCATCATCGCCCTTGGTCAGCACACCCGGTCGGACAACGTCGGGCGTGGCATGCCATCATTGCCTTTGGACTAGTTGACACGGTCGAACGACTTCGAGCGTGGCATGCCATCATCGCCCTTGGATAGCATGCACGATCGAACGACGTCGGGCGTGGCATGTCATCATCGCCCTTGGGCAGCACACACGATCGAACGAAATCGGGCGTAACATGTCGTCATCGCCTTTGGACTAGGTGACACGATTGGACGACGTCGGGCGTGGCATGCCATCATCGCCCTTGGGCAGCACACACGGTAGGACGACGTCGGGCATGGCATTCCATCATCGCCCTTGGACAGCACGCACGGTCGAACGACGTCGGGCGTGGCATGCCATCATGGCCCTTTGACAGCGCACACGGTCGGACGACGTCGGGCGTGCCATTCAATCATCGCCCTTGGACTGCACACACGGTCGGACTACGTCAGGCGTGGCATGCCATTATCGCCCTTGGGCAGCACACACGGTCGGACAACGTCGGACGTGGCATGCCATCATCGCCCTTGGACAGCACGCACGGTTGGACGACGTCGGGCGTGGCATGTCATCATGGCCCTTTGACAGCACACATGGTCGTACGACGTTGGGCGTAGCATGCCATCATCGCCTTTGGACTGCACGCACGGTCAGACGACGTCGGGCGTGGCATGCCATCATCGCCCTTGGACTACACGCACGGTCGAACGATGTCGGGTGTGGCATGCCATCAATGCCTTTGGACTACTTGACACGGTCAGACGACGTCAGGCGATGCATGCCATCATCGCCTTTGGACTAGGTGACACGGTCAAACGACGTCGGGCGTGGCATGCCATCATCGCCCTTGGGCAGCACACACGGTCAGACAACGTCGGGCGTGGCATGCCATCGTCGCCCTTGGGCAGCACACACGGTCAGACGACGTTGGGTGTGGCATGCCATCATCGCCCTTGGACAGCAGGCACGATCGGACGACGTTAGGCGTGGCATGCTATCATCGCCCTGGGACTGCCCGCACGGTTAGACGATGTCAGACGTGGCATACCATCATCACCCTAGGGCAGCACACACGGTCGGACGATGTCGGGCATCGCATGCAATCATGGCCCTATGACAGCACACACAGTAGGACGACGTCGGGCGTTGCATGCCATCATCGCCCTTGGACTGCACGCACGATCGGACGGCGTCTGGCGTGGCATGCCATCATCGCCCTTGGACACCACACGGACGAACGACATCAGGCGTGGCATACAATCATGGACATTTCACAGCACACGGTCGAACGACGTCAGGCGTTGTATGCCATCATCGCCCTTGGACCACACGCACGGTCGGACGACGTCGAGCGTGGCATGCCATCATGGCCCTTGGGCAGCACACACGGTCGGACGACGTCGGCATGGCATGCCATCATCGCCCTTGGACTGCACGCACGGTCGAACAACGTCGGGTGTAGCATGCCATCATCGCCCTTGGGCAACACACACGGTCGGATGACATCGGGCGTGGCATGCCATCATCTCCCTTGGACAACACGACGTTCGGCGATGCATGCCATCATCGCCTTTGGACTAGGTGACACGGTCGAACGACGTCGGGCGTGTCATGCCATCATCGCCCTTGGGCAGCACACACGGTAAGACAACGTCGGGCGTGGCATGCCATCATTGCCCTTGGGCAGCACACTCGATCAGAGGACGTTGGGTGTGGCTTGCCATCATCGCCCTTGGACATCATGCACGATCGGACGACGTCAGGCGTGGCATACCATCATCGCCCTGGGACTGCCCGCACGGTCGGACGACGTCAGGCGTGGCATGCCATCATCACCCTGGGACTGCCTGCACGGTCGTACGACGTCAGGAGTGGCATGCCATCATTGCCCTTGGGCAGCACACACGGTCGGACGATGTCGGGCGTCGCATGCAATCATGGCCCTTTGACAGCACACACAGTAGGACGACGTTGGGCGTTGCATGCCATCATCGCCCTTGGACTGCACGCACGATCGGACGACATTTGGCGTGGCATGCCATCATCGCCCTTGGACACCACACGGTCGAACGACCTCAGGCATGGCATACCATCATGGCCCTTTGACAGCACACGGTCGAACGACGTCGGGCGTTGTATCCAATCATCGCCCTTGGACCACACGCACGGTCGGACGACGTCGGGCGTGGCATGCCATCATGGCCCTTGGGCAGCACACACGGTCATACGACCCCGGGCGTGGAATGCCATCATCGCCCTTGGACTGCACGCACGGTTGAACGACGTCGGACGTGGTATGCCATCATCGCCCTTGGTCAGCACACCCGGTCGGACAACGTCGGGCGTGGCATGCCATCATTGCCTTTGGACTAGTTGACACGGTCGAACGACTTCGAGCGTGGCATGCCATCATCGCCCTTGGATAGCATGCACGATCGAACGACGTCGGGCGTGGCATGCCATCATCGCCCTTGGGCAGCACACACGGTCGAACGAAATCGGGCGTAACATGTCTTCATCGCCTTTGGACTAGGTGACGCGATTGGACGACGTCGGGCGTGGCCTGCCCTCATCGCCCTTGGGCAGCACACACGGTAGGACGACGTCGGGCATGGCATTCCATCATCGCCCTTGGACAGCACGCACGGTCGAACGACGTCGGGCGTGGCATGCCATCATGGCCCTTTGACAGCGCACACGGTCGGACGACGTCGGGCGTGCCATTCAATCATCGCCCTTGGACTGCACACACGGTCGGACTACGTCAGGCGTGGCATGCCATTATCGCCCTTGGGCAGCACACACGGTCGGACCACGTCGGACGTGGAATGCCATCATCGCCCTTGGACAGCACGCACGGTTGGACGACGTCGGGCGTGGCATGTCATCATGGCCCTTTGACAGCACACATGGTCGTACGACGTTGGGCGTAGCATGCCATAATCGCCTTTGGACTGCACGCACGGTCAGACGACGTCGGGCGTGGCATGCCATCATCGCCCTTGGACTACACGCACGGTCGAACGACGTCGGGTGTGGCATGCCATCAATGCCTTTGGACTAGTTGACACGGTCAGACGACGTCAGGCGATGCATGCCATCATCGCCTTTGGACTAGGTGACACGGTCAAACGACGTCGGGCGTGGCATGCCATCATCGCCCTTGGGCAGCACACACGGTCAGACAACGTCGGGCGTGGCATGCCATCGTCGCCCTTGGGCAGCACACACGGTCAGACGACGTTGGGTGTGGCATGCCATCATCGCCCTTGGACAGCATGCACGATCGGACGACGTTAGGCGTGGCATGCTATCATCGCCCTGGGACTGCCCGCACGGTTAGACGATGTCAGACGTGGCATACCATCATCACCCTAGGGCAGCACACACGGTCGGACGATGTCGGGCATCGCATGCAATCATGGCCCTATGACAGCACACACAGTAGGACGACGTCGGGCGTTGCATGCCATCATCGCCCTTGGACTGCACGCACGATCGGACGGCGTCTGGCGTGGCATGCCATCATCGCCCTTGGACACCACACGGACGAACGACATCAGGCGTGGCATACAATCATGGACCTTTCACAGCACACGGGCGAACGACGTCAGGCGTTGTATGCCATCATCGCCCTTGGACCACCCGCACGGTCGGACGACGGCGGGCGTGGCATGCCATCAGGGCCCTTGGGCAGCACACACGGTCGGACGACGTCGGCATGGCATGCCATCATCGCCCTTGGACTGCACGCACGGTCGAACGACGTCGGGTGTAGCATGCCATCATCGCCCTTGGGCAACACACACGGTCGGATGACATCGGGCGTGGCATGCCATCATCTCCCTTGGACAACACGACGTTCGGCGATGCATGCCATCATCGCCTTTGGACTAGGTGACACGGTCGAACGACGTCGGGCGTGTCATGCCATCATCGCCCTTGGGCAGCACACACGGTAAGACAACGTCGGGCGTGGCATGCCATCATTGCCCTTGGGCAGCACACTCGATCAGAGGACGTTGGGTGTGGCTTGCCATCATCGCCCTTGGACATCATGCACGATCGGACGACGTCAGGCGTGGCATACCATCATCGCCCTGGGACTGCCCGCACGGTCGGACGACGTCAGGCGTGGCATGCCATCATCCCCCTGGGACTGCCTGCACGGTCGTACGACGTCAGGAGTGGCATGCCATCATTGCCCTTGGGCAGCACACACGGTCGGACGATGTCGGGCGTCGCATGCAATCATGGCCCTTTGACAGCACACACAGTAGGACGACGTTGGGCGTTGCATGCCATCATCGCCCTTGGACTGCACGCACGATCGGACGACATTTGGCGTGGCATGCCATCATCGCCCTTGGACACCACACGGTCGAACGACCTCAGGCATGGCATACCATCATGGCCCTTTGACAGCACACGGTCGAACGACGTCGGGCGTTGTATCCAATCATCGCCCTTGGACCACACGCACGGTCGGACGACGTCGGGCGTGGCATGCCATCATGGCCCTTGGGCAGCACACACGGTCATACGACCCCGTGCGTGGAAGGCCATCATCGCCCTTGGACTGCCCGCACGGTTGAACGACGTCGGACGGGGTATGCCATCATCGCCCTTGGTCAGCACACCCGGTCGGACGACGTCGGGCGTGGCATGCCATCATTGCCTTTGGACTAGTTGACACGGTCGAACGACTTCGGGCGTGGCATGCCATCATCGCCCTTGGATAGCATGCACGATCGAACGACGTCGGGCGTGGCATGTCATCATCGCCCTTGGGCAGCACACACGATCGAACGAAATCGGGCGTAACATGTCGTCATCGCCTTTGGACTAGGTGACACGATTGGACGACGTCGGGCGTGGCATGCCATCATCGCCCTTGGGCAGCACACACGGTAGGACGACGTCGGGCATGCCATTCCATCATCGCCCTTGGACAGCACGCACGGTCGAACGACGTCGGGCGTGGCATGCCATCATGGCCCTTTGACAGCGCACACGGTCGGACGACGTCGGGCGTGCCATTCAATCATCGCCCTTGGACTGCACACACGGTCGGACTACGTCAGGCGTGGCATGCCATTATCGCCCTTGGGCAGCACACACGGTCGGACAACGTCGGACGTGGCATGCCATCATCGCCCTTGGACAGCACGCACGGTTGGACGACGTCGGGCGTGGCATGTCATCATGGCCCTTTGACAGCACACATGGTCGTACGACGTTGGGCGTAGCATGCCATCATCGCCTTTGGACTGCACGCACGGTCAGACGACGTCGGGCGTGGCATGCCATCATCGCCCTTGGACTACACGCACGGTCGAACGACGTCGGGTGTGGCATGCCATCAATGCCTTTGGACTACTTGACACGGTCAGACGACGTCAGGCGATGCATGCCATCATCGCCTTTGGACTAGGTGACACGGTCAAACGACGTCGGGCGTGGCATGCCATCATCGCCCTTGGGCAGCCCACGCGGCACGGCACCGTGGGGCGGGGCATGCCATCGTCGCCCTTGGGCAGCACACACGGTCGGACGACGTTGGGTGTGGCATGCCATCATCGCCCTTGGACAGCATGCACGATCGGACGACGTTAGGCGTGGCATGCTATCATCGCCCTGGGACTGCCCGCACGGTTAGACGATGTCAGACGTGGCATACCATCATCACCCTAGGGCAGCACACACGGTCGGACGATGTCGGGCATCGCATGCAATCATGGCCCTATGAAAGCACACACAGTAGGACGACGTCGGGCGTTGCATGCCATCATCGCCCTTGGACTGCACGCACGATCGGACGGCGTCTGGCGTGGCATGCCATCATCGCCCTTGGACACCACACGGACGAACGACATCAGGCGTGGCATACAATCATGGACATTTCGCAGCACACGGTCGAACGACGTCAGGCGTTGTATGCCATCATCGCCCTTTGACCACACGCACGGTCGGACGACGTCTAGCGTGGCATGCCATCATGGCCCTTGTGCAGCACACACGGTCGGACGACGTCGGCATGGCATGCCATCATCGCCCTTGGACTGCACGCACGGTCGAACGACGTCGGGTGTAGCATGCCATCATTGCCCTTGGGCAACACACACGGTCGGATGACATCGGGCGTGGCATGCCATCATCTCCCTTGGACAACACGACGTTCGGCGATGCATGCCATCATCGCCTTTGGACTAGGTGACACGGTCGAACGACGTCGGGCGTGTCATGCCATCATCGCCCTTGGGCAGCACACACGGTAAGACAACGTCGGGCGTGGCATGCCATCATTGCCCTTGGGCAGCACACTCGATCAGAGGACGTTGGGTGTGGCTTGCCATCATCGCCCTTGGGCATCATGCACGATCGGACGACGTCAGGCGTGGCATACCATCATCGCCCTGGGACTGCCCGCACGGTCGGACGACGTCAGGCGTGGCATGCCATCATCACCCTGGGACTGCCTGCACGGTCGTACGACGTCAGGAGTGGCATGCCATCATTGCCCTTGGGCAGCACACACGGTCGGACGATGTCGGGCGTCGCATGCAATCATGGCCCTTTGACAGCACACACAGTAGGACGACGTTGGGCGTTGCATGCCATCATCGCCCTTGGACTGCACGCACGATCGGACGACATTTGGCGTGGCATGCCATCATTGCCCTTGGACACCACACGGTCGAACGACCTCAGGCATGGCATACCATCATGGCCCTTTGACAGCACACGGTCGAACGACGTCGGGCGTTGTATCCAATCATCGCCCTTGGACCACACGCACGGTCGGACGACGTCGGGCGTGGCATGCCATCATGGCCCTTGGGCAGCACACACGGTCATACGACCCCGGGCGTGGAATGCCATCATCGCCCTTGGACTGCACGCACGGTTGAACGACGTCGGACGTGGTATGCCATCATCGCCCTTGGTCAGCACACCCGGTCGGACAACGTCGGGCGTGGCATGCCATCATTGCCTTTGGACTAGTTGACACGGTCGAACGACTTCGAGCGTGGCATGCCATCATCGCCCTTGGATAGCATGCACGATCGAACGACGTCGGGCGTGGCATGTCATCATCGCCCTTGGGCAGCACACACGATCGAACGAAATCGGGCGTAACATGTCGTCATCGCCTTTGGACTAGGTGACACGATTGGACGACGTCGGGCGTGGCATGCCATCATCGCCCTTGGGCAGCACACACGGTAGGACGACGTCGGGCATGGCATTCCATCATCGCCCTTGGACAGCACGCACGGTCGAACGACGTCGGGCGTGGCATGCCATCATGGCCCTTTGACAGCGCACACGGTCGGACGACGTCGGGCGTGCCATTCAATCATCGCCCTTGGACTGCACACACGGTCGGACTACGTAAGGCGTGGCATGCCATTATCGCCCTTGGGCAGCACACACGGTCGGACAACGTCGGACGTGGCATGCCATCATCGCCCTTGGACAGCACGCACGGTTGGACGACGTCGGGCGTGGCATGTCATCATGGCCCTTTGACAGCACACATGGTCGTACGACGTTGGGCGTAGCATGCCATCATCGCCTTTGGACTGCACGCACGGTCAGACGACGTCGGGCGTGGCATGCCATCATCGCCCTTGGACTACACGCACGGTCGAACGACGTCGGGTGTGGCATGCCATCAATGCCTTTGGACTACTTGACACGGTCAGACGACGTCAGGCGATGCATGCCATCATCGCCTTTGGACTAGGTGACACGGTCAAACGACGTCGGGCGTGGCATGCCATCATCGCCCTTGGGCAGCACACACGGTCAGACAACGTCGGGCGTGGCATGCCATCGTCGCCCTTGGGCAGCACACACGGTCAGACGACGTTGGGTGTGGCATGCCATCATCGCCCTTGGACAGCATGCACGATCGGACGACGTTAGGCGTGGCATGCTATCATCGCCCTGGGACGGCCCGCACGGTTAGACGATGTCAGACGTGGCATACCATCATCACCCTAGGGCAGCACACACGGTCGGACGATGTCGGGCATCGCATGCAATCATGGCCCTATGACAGCACACACAGTAGGACGACGTCGGGCGTTGCATGCCATCATCGCCCTTGGACTGCACGCACGATCGGACGGCGTCTGGCGTGGCATGCCATCATCGCCCTTGGACACCACACGGACGAACGACATCAGGCGTGGCATACCATCATGGACCTTTCACAGCACACGGTCGAACGACGTCAGGCGTTGTATGCCATCATCGCCCTTGGACCACACACACGGTCGGACGACGTCGAGCGTGGCATGCCATCATGGCCCTTGGGCAGCACACACGGTCGGACGACGTCGGCATGGCATGCCATCATCGCCCTTGGACTGCACGCACGGTCGAACGACGTCGGGTGTAGCATGCCATCATCGCCCTTGGGCAACCCCCACCGTCCGATGGCATTGGGCGTGGCATGCCATCATCTCCCTTGGACAACACGACGTTCGGCGATGCATGCCCTCATCGCCTTTGGACTAGGTTACACGGTCGAACGACGTCGGGCGTGTCATGCCATCATCGCCCTTGGGCAGCACACACGGTAAGACAACGTCGGGCGTGGCATGCCATCATTGCCCTTGGGCAGCACACTCGATCAGAGGACGTTGGGTGTGGCTTGCCATCATCGCCCTTGGACATCATGCACGATCGGACGACGTCAGGCGTGGCATACCATCATCGCCCTGGGACTGCCCGCACGGTCGGACGACGTCAGGCGTGGCATGCCATCATCACCCTGGGACTGCCTGCACGGTCGTACGACGTCAGGAGTGGCATGCCATCATTGCCCTTGGGCAGCACACACGGTCGGACGATGTCGGGCGTCGCATGCAATCATGGCCCTTTGACAGCACACACAGTAGGACGACGTTGGGCGTTGCATGCCATCATCGCCCTTGGACTGCACGCACGATCGGACGACCTTTGGCGTGGCATGCCATCATTGCCCTTGGCCACCACACGGGCGAACGCCCTCAGGCATGGCATACCATCATGGCCCTTTGACAGCACACGGTCGAACGACGTCGGGCGTTGTATCCAATCATCGCCCTTGGACCACACGCACGGTCGGACGACGTCGGGCGTGGCATGCCATCATGGCCCTTGGGCAGCACACACGGTCATACGACCCCGGGCGTGGAATGCCATCATCGCCCTTGGACTCCACGCACGGTTGAACGACGTCGGACGTGGTATGCCATCATCGCCCTTGGTCAGCACACCCGGTCGGACAACGTCGGGCGTGGCATGCCATCATTGCCTTTGGACTAGTTGACACGGTCGAACGACTTCGAGCGTGGCATGCCATCATCGCCCTTGGATAGCATGCACGATCGAACGACGTCGGGCGTGGCATGTCATCATCGCCCTTGGGCAGCACACACGATCGAACGAAATCGGGCGTAACATGTCGTCATCGCCTTTGGACTAGGTGACACGATTGGACGACGTCGGGCGTGGCATGCCATCATCGCCCTTGGGCAGCACACACGGTAGGACGACGTCGGGCATGGCATTCCATCATCGCCCTTGGACAGCACGCACGGTCGAACGACGTCGGGCGTGGCATGCCATCATGGCCCTTTGACAGCGCACACGGTCGGACGACGTCGGGCGTGCCATTCAATCATCGCCCTTGGGCCGCACCCACGGTCGGCCGACGTCGGGCGTGGCATGCCATTATCGCCCTTGGGCAGCACACACGGTCGGACGACGTCGGACGTGGCATGCCATCATCGCCCTTGGACAGCACGCACGGTTGGACGACGTCGGGCGTGGCATGTCATCATGGCCCTTTGACAGCACACATGGTCGTACGACGTTGGGCGTAGCATGCCATCATCGCCTTTGGACTGCACGCACGGTCAGACGACGTCGGGCGTGGCATGCCATCATCGCCCTTGGACTACACGCACGGTCGAACGACGTCGGGTGTGGCATGCCATCAATGCCTTTGGACTACTTGACACGGTCAGACGACGTCAGGGTATGGATGCCATCATCGCCTTTGGACTAGGTGACACGGTCAAACGACGTCGGGCGTGGCATGCCATCATCGCCCTTGGGCAGCACACACGGTCAGACAACGTCGGGCGTGGCATGCCATCGTCGCCCTTGGGCAGCACACACGGTCAGACGACGTTGGGTGTGGCATGCCATCATCGCCCTTGGACAGCATGCACGATCGGACGACGTTAGGCGTGGCATGCTATCATCGCCCTGGGACTGCCCGCACGGTTAGACGATGTCAGACGTGGCATACCATCATCACCCTAGGGCAGCACACACGGTCGGACGATGTCGGGCATCGCATGCAATCATGGCCCTATGACAGCACACACAGTAGGACGACGTCGGGCGTTGCATGCCATCATCGCCCTTGGACTGCACGCACGATCGGACGGCGTCTGGCGTGGCATGCCATCATCACCCTTGGACACCACACGGACGAACGACATCAGGCGTGGCATACCATCATGGACCTTTCACAGCACACGGTCGAACGACGTCAGGCGTTGTATGCCATCATCGCCCTTGGACCACACACACGGTCGGACGACGTCGAGCGTGGCATGCCATCATGGCCCTTGGGCAGCACACACGGTCGGACGACGTCGGCATGGCATGCCATCATCGCCCTTGGACTGCACGCACGGTCGAACGACGTCGGGTGTAGCATGCCATCATCGCCCTTGGGCAACACACACGGTCGGATGACATCGGGCGTGGCATGCCATCATCTCCCTTGGACAACACGACGTTCGGCGATGCATGCCATCATCGCCTTTGGACTAGGTGACACGGTCGAACGACGTCGGGCGTGTCATGCCATCATCGCCCTTGGGCAGCACACACGGTAAGACAACGTCGGGCGTGGCATGCCATCATTGCCCTTGGGCAGCACACTCGGTCAGAGGACGTTGGGTGTGGCTTGCCATCATCGCCCTTGGACATCATGCACGATCGGACGACGTCAGGCGTGGCATACCATCATCGCCCTGGGACTGCCCGCACGGTCGGACGACGTCAGGCGTGGCATGCCATCATCACCCTGGGACTGCCTGCACGGTCGTACGACGTCAGGAGTGGCATGCCATCATTGCCCTTGGGCAGCACACACGGTCGGACGATGTCGGGCGTCGCATGCAATCATGGCCCTTTGACAGCACACACAGTGGGACGACGTTGGGCGTTGCATGCCATCATCGCCCTTGGACAGCACGCACGATTGGACGACATTTGGCGTGGCATGCCATCATCGCCCTTGGATACCACACGGTCGAACGACCTCAGGCATGGCATACCATCATGGCCCTTTGACAGCACACGGTCGAACGACGTCGGGCGTTGTATCCAATCATCGCCCTTGGACCACACGCACGGTCGGACGACGTCGGGCGTGGCATGCCATCATGGCCCTTGGGCAGCACACACGGTCATACGACGCCGGGCGTGGCATGCCATCATCGCCCTTGGACTGCACGCACGGTTGAACGACGTCGGACGTGGTATGCCATCATCGCCCTTGGTCAGCACACCCGGTCGGACAACGTCGGGCGTGGCATGCCATCATTGCCTTTGGACTAGTTGACACGGTCGAACGACTTCGAGCGTGGCATGCCATCATCGCCCTTGGATAGCATGCACGATCGAACGACGTCGGGCGTGGCATGTCATCATCGCCCTTGGGCAGCACACACGATCGAACAAAATCGGGCGTAACATGTCGTCATCGCCTTTGGACTAGGTGACACGATTGGACGACGTCGGGCGTGGCATGCCATCATCGCCCTTGGGCAGCACACACGGTAGGACGACGTCGGGCATGGCATTCCATCATCGCCCTTGGACAGCACGCACGGTCGAACGACGTCGGGCGTGGCATGCCATCATGGCCCTTTGACAGCACACACGGTCGGACGACGTCGGGCATGCCATTCAATCATCGCCCTTGGACTGCACACACGGTCGGACTACGTCAGGCGTGGCATGCCATTATCGCCCTTGGGCAGCACACACGGTCGGACAACGTCGGACGTGGCATGCCATCATCGCCCTTGGACAGCACGCACGGTTGGACGACGTCGGGCGTGGCATGTCATCATGGCCCTTTGACAGCACACATGGTCGTACGACGTTGGGCGTAGCATGCCATCATCGCCTTTGGACTGCACGCACGGTCAGACGACGTCGGGCGTGGCATGCCATCATCGCCCTTGGACTACACGCACGGTCGAACGACGTCGGGTGTGGCATGCCATCAATGCCTTTGGACTACTTGACACGGTCAGACGACGTCAGGCGATGCATGCCATCATCGCCTTTGGACTAGGTGACACGGTCAAACGACGTCGGGCGTGGCATGCCATCATCGCCCTTGGGCAGCACACACGGTCAGACAACGTCGGGCGTGGCATGCCATCGTCGCCCTTGGGCAGCACACACGGTCAGACGACGTTGGGTGTGGCATGCCATCATCGCCCTTGGACAGCATGCACGATCGGACGACGTTAGGCGTGCCATGCTATCATCGCCCTGGGACTGCCCGCACGGTTAGACGATGTCAGACGTGGCATACCATCATCACCCTAGGGCAGCACACACGGTCGGACGATGTCGGGCATCGCATGCAATCATGGCCCTATGACAGCACACACAGTAGGACGACGTCGGGCGTTGCATGCCATCATCGCCCTTGGACTGCACGCACGATCGGACGGCGTCTGGCGTGGCATGCCATCATCGCCCTTGGACACCACACGAACGAACGACATCAGGCGTGGCATACCATCATGGACCTTTCACAGCACATGGTCGAACGACGTCGGGCGTTGTATGCCATCATCACCCTTGGACCACACGCACAGTCGGACGACGTCGAGCGTGGCATGCCATCATGGCCCTTGGGCAGCACACACGGTCGGATGACGTCGGCATGTCATGCCATCATCGCCCTTGGACTGCACGCATGGTCGAACGACGTCGGGCGTGGCATGCCATCATCGCCCTTGGGCAACACACACGGTCGGATGACATCGGGCGTGGCATGCCATCATTGCCTTTGGACTAGTTGACACGGTCGAACGACGTCGAGCGTGGCATGCCATCATCGCCCTTGGACCACACGCACGGTCGGACGACGTCGAGCGTGGCATGCCATCATGGCCCTTGGGCAGCACACACGGTCGAATGACGTCGGGCGTGGCATGCCATCATCGCCCTTGGACAACACGCACGATCGAATGACGTCGGGCGTGGCATGCCATCATCGCCCTTGGTCAGCACGCACGGTCGGACGACGTCGGGCGTGGCATGCCATCAATGCCTTTGGACTACTTGACACAGTAGGACGACGTCGGGCGATGCATGCCATCATCGCCTTTGGACTAGGTGACATGGTCGAACGACGTCGGGCGTGGCATGCCATCATCGCCCTTGGGCAGCACACACGGTCGGACGACGTCGGGCGTGGCATGCCATCATCGCCCTTGGGCAGCACACACGGTCAAACGACGTTGGGCGTGGCATTCCATCATCGCCCTTGGACAGCACGCACGGTCGGACGACGTCAAGCGTGGCATGCCATCATCGCCCTTGGACAACACGCACGGTCGGACGACGTCAAGCGTGGCATGCCATCATCGCCCTTGGACTGCACGCACGATCGAACGACATCTGGCGTGGCATGCCATCATCGCCCTTGGGCACCACACAGTCGGACGGCATCGGGCGTGGCATGCCATCATGGACCTTTGACAGCACACACGATCGGACAACGTCGGGCGTTGCATGCCATCATCGTCCTTGGACTGCACGCACGGTCGGACGACGTCGGGCGTGGCATGCCATCATGGGGAATGGACAGCACACACGGTTGCACGACATCGGGCGTGGAATTCCATCATGGCCCTTTGACAACACACACGGTCGGACGACGTCAGGCGTGGAATGCCATCATCGCCCTTGGACTGCACGCACGGTCGAACGACGTTGGGCGTGGCATGCCATCATCGCCTTTGGACTAGTTGACACGGTCGAACGACGTCGGGCGTGGCATGCCATCATCGCCTTTGGACCAGTTGACACAGTCGGACGACTTCGGGCTTGGCATGCCATCATTGCCTTTGGACTAGTTGACACGGTTGGACGACGTCGGGCGTGGAATGCCATCATAGCCCTTCGACAGCACACATGGTCGGACGACGTCGGGCGTGGCATGCCATCATAGCCCTTCGA
>JAJJBR010002893.1:0-5000 GCA_022817965.1 Solanum lycopersicoides | reverse complement strand
ATCATCGCCCTAGGGCAGCACACACGGTCGGATGATGTTGAGCGTGGCACGCAATCATGGCCCTTTGACAGCACACACAGTAGGACGACGTCGGGCGTTGCATGCCATCATCGCCCTTGGTCTGCAAGCACGATCGGACAGCGTCTGGCGTGGCATGCCATCATCGCCCTTGGACACCACACGGTCGAACGACATCAAGCGTGGCATACTATCATGGCCATTTGACAGCACACGGTCGAACGACGTCGGGCGTTGTATGCAATCATCGCCCTTGGACCACACGCACGGTCGGACGACGTTGGGCATGGCATGCCATCATGGCCCTTGGGCAGCACACACGGTCGGACGACGTCGGGCTGGCATGCCATCATCGCCCTTGGACTGCACGCACGGTCGAACGACGTCGGACGTGGCATGCCATCATCGCCCTTGGACAGCACGCACGGTTGGACGACGTCAGCCGTGGCATGCCATCATGGCCCTTTGACAGCACGCAGGATCGGACGACGTTGGGCATGGCATGCCATCATCGCCCTTGGACTGCACGTACGGTCAAACGACGTCGGGCGTGGCATGCCATCATCGCCCTTGGACTGCACGCACGGTCGAACGACGTCGGGCGTGGCATGCCATCAATGCCTTTGGACTACTTGACACGGTCGTCGGGCGATGCATGCCATCATCGCCTTTGGACTAGGTGACACGGTCGAACGACGTCGGGCGTGCCATGCCATCATCGCCCTTGGGCAGCACACACGGTAAGACAACGTCGGGCGTGGCATGCCATCATCGCCCTTGGGCAGCACACACGGTCAGACGACGTTGGGTGTGGCATGCCATCATCGCCCTTGGACATCATGGACGATCGGACGACGTCAGGCGTGGCATACCATCATCGCCCTGGGACTGCCCGCACGGTCGGACGACATCAGGCGTGGCATGCCATCATCTCCCTGGGACTGCCCGCAAGGTCGTACGACATCAGGCGTCGCATGCCATCATCGCCCTTGGGCAGCACACACGGTCGGACGATGTCGTGCGTCGCATGAAATCATGGCCCTTTGACAGCACACACAGTAGGACGACGTTGGGCGTTACATGCCATCATCGCCCTTGGACTGCACGCACGATCGGACGACGTCTGGCGTGGCATGCCATCATCGCCCTTGGACACCACACGGTCGAACGACATGAGGCATGGCATACCATCATGGCCCTTTGACAGCACACGGTCGAACGACGTCGGGCGTTGTATGCAATCATCGCCCTTGGACCACACGCACGGTCGGACGACGTCGGGCGTGGCATGCCATCATGGCCCTTGGGCAGCACACACGGTCATACGACGTCGGGCGTGGTATGCCATCATCGCCCTTGGACTGCCATACGGTCGAACGACGTCGGACGTGGCATGCCATGATCGCCCTTGGACAGCACGCACGGTTGGACGACGTCGGGCGTGGCATGCCATCATGGACCCTTGACAGCACGCACGATTAGACGACGTCGGGCATGGCATGCCATCATCGCCCTTGGACTTCACGCACGGTCGGACGACGTCGGGCGTTGCATGCCATCATCACCCTTGGACTGCACGCACGGTCGAACGACGTTGGGCGTGGCATGCCATCAATGCTTTGGACTACTTGACACCGTCGGACGATGTCGGGCGATGCATGCCATCATCGCCTTTGGACTAGGTGACACGGTCGAACGACGTCGGGCGTGGCATGCCATCATCGCCCTTGGGCAGCACACACGGTCAGACAACGTCAGGCGTGGCATGCCATCATCGCCCTTGGCAGCACACACGGTCATGCGACGTTGGTGTGGCATGCCATCATCGCCCTTGGACAGCATGCACGATCGGACGACGTCAGGCGTGGCATGCTATATCGCCCTGGACTGCCCGCACGGTCGACGAAGTCAGACGTGGCATGCCAACATCGCCCTGGGACTGCCCGACGGTCGTACGACATCAGGCGTGGCATGCCATCATCGCCCTTGGCAGCACACATGGTCGGACGATGTCGGGCGTCGCATGCAATCATGGCCCTTTGACAGCACACACAGTAGGACGACTCGGGCGTTGCATGCCATCATCGCCCTTGGACAGCACGCACGGTCGGACGACGTCGGGCGTCGCATGCCATCATGGCCCTTTGACAGCACACACGGTTACGACATCGGGGCCATTCCATCATCGCCCTTGACTGCACGCACGATCGAACAACGTCGGGCGTGCCATGCCATATCGCCCTTGGCAGCACACACGGTCGGACGACGTCGACGTGGTAGCCATCATCGCCCTTGGACAACACGCACGATCGAACGTCGTCGGCGTGGCATGCATCATGGCCCTCTGGGCACACACGGTCGGACGACGTAGGGCGGGCATGCCATCATCGCCCTTGACTGCACGCACGGTCGAACGACGTCGGGCGTGGCATGCCATCATCGCCCTTGAACAGCACGCATGGTCGGACACGTCGGGCATGCATGCCATCATCGCCCTTGGACAGCACTCACGTTCGGACGACGTCGGGCGGCATGCCTCATCGCCCTTGGACAGCAGCACGATCGGACGACGTCAGGCGTGGCATGCCATCATCGCCTTGGACTAGGTGACACGGTCAAACGACGTCGAGCGTGGCATGCCATCATCGCCCTTGGGCAGCACACACGGTCAGACAACGTCGGGCGTGGCATGCCATCATCGCCCTTGGGCAGCACACACGGTCAGATGACGTTGGGTGTGGCATGCCATCATCGCCCTTGGACAGCATGCACGATCGACGACGCCAGGCGTGGCATGCCATCATCGCCCTGGACTTCCCCACGATCGGACGATGTCAGACGTGGCATGCCATCATCACCCTGGCAGCACACACGGTCGGACGATGTCTGGCGTCGCATGCCATCATGGCCTTGACAGCACACACAGTAGGACGACGTCGGGCGTTGCATGCCATCATCCGCCTTGACTGCACGCACGATCGGACGACGTCTGGCGTGGCATGCCATCATCGCCCTTGGACACCACACGGTCGACGACATCAGGCGTGGCATACCATCATGGACCTTTCACAGCACACGGTCGAACGACGTCGGGCGTGTATGCCATCATCGCCCTTGGACCACGCACGGTCGGACGACGTCGGGCGTGGCATGCCATCATGCCCTTGGGCAGCACACACGGTCGAGACGACGTCGGCGTGGCATGCATCATCGCCCTTGCAGCACACACGGTCAACGACGTCGTTGGGCCGGGGCATTCCATCATCGCCCTTGGAAGCACGCACGGTCGGACGAACGTCAAGCGTGGCATGCCATCATCGCCCTTGGACAACATGACGTCTGGCGAATGCATGCCATCATCGCCTTTGGACTAGGTGACACGGTCGAACGACGTCGGGCGTGCCATGCATCATCGCCTTGGGGCAGCACACCACGGTAAGACAACGTCTGGCGTGGCATGCCATCATTGCCCTTGGGCAGCACACTCGGTCAGCGACGTTGGGTGTGGCATGCCACTCATCGCCCTTGGACATCATGCATGATCGGACGATGTAGCGTGGCATACCATCATCGCCCTGGGACTGCCCGCACAGTTCGACTACGTCAGGCGTGGCATGCATCATCACCCTGGACTGCGTGCACGGTCATACGACGTCAGGAGTGGCATGCCATCATCGCCCTTGGGGCAGACACACACGGAGGTCGGACGATGTCGGGCGTCGCATACAATCATGGCCTTTGACAGCACACATAGTAGGACGACGTAGGCGTGCAATGCCATCATGGCCTTGGGCACACACACGGTATAACGACGTTAGGCGTGGCATGCCATCATCGCCTAGGATGCACGCAACGGTCGAACGACGTCGGACGTAGGGCATGCCATCATCCCCCTTGGACAGCACGCACGGTTGGACGACGTCGGGCGTGGCATGCCATCATGGCCCTTTACAGGCCACGATGAGATGACGTCGGGCGTGGCATGCCATCATCGCCCTTGACTGCAACGCACGGTCGACGCCGTCGGGCGTGGCATGCTATCATCGCCCTTGGACTGCACGCACGGTCGAAACGACGTCGGGCGTGGCATGCCATCAATGCCTTTGGACTACTTGACACCGGTCGGATGACGTCGGGCGATGCATGCCTCATCGCTTTGGACTAGGTGACACGGTCGAACGACGTCGGGCGTAGCATGAATGCATCATCGCCCTTGCCGCACACAATGAACGGTCAGACAACGTCAGGCGTGGCATGCCATCATCGCCCTTGGGCAGCACACACGGTCAGACGACGTTGGACTGCATCATGCGCCACGATCGACGACGTCAGGCGTGGCATGCCATCATCGCCCTGGGACTGCCCGCACGGGCGGACGACGTCAGGCGTGGCATGCCACATCGCCTGGGACTGCCCGCACGGTCGTACGACTCAGGCGTGGCATGCCATCATCGCCCTTGGGCAGCACCATGGTCGGACAATGTCGGGCGTCGCATGCAATCATGGCCCTTTGACAGCACACACAGTAGGACGACTTCCGCGTTGCATGCCATCATCACCCCTTGTAACGCACGCACGATCGGACAACGTCTGGCGTGGCATGCCATCATCGCCCTTGACACCACACGGTCGAACGACATCAGGCGTGGCAACCATCATGGCCCTTGACAACACACGGTCGAACGACGTCGGGCGTTGCAATGCCATCCTCGCCCTTGGACCACACGCACGGTCGAACGACGTCAGGCGTGGCATGCCATCATGGCCCTTGGGCAGCACACACAACGGTCGGGACGACGTCGGAGGTGGCATGCCATCATCGCTTTTGGACTGCACGCACGATCGAACAACGTCGGGCGTGGCATGCCATCATCGCCCTTGGTCAGGCATGCACGGTCGGACGACGTCGGGCATGTCATGCCATCAATGCCTTTGACTACTTGACACAGTAGGACGACGTGGCGATGCATGCCCATCATCGC
>JAJJBR010002892.1:46260-74540 GCA_022817965.1 Solanum lycopersicoides | reverse complement strand
TGATGCAACATTTGAATATCATTCTAAAAAGAAGTTGGAGAATTAAAAATCCTAGCATGGTTTCAACTAAATGTCCCTTTTATGCATGTTTTAAGGATTTTTTGCATGGCTTCCATACTTAGTACTTAATTGTGCTAACCTGTATTTTCTCTTACTTTACTATAAGTGTAGGTTTCGGCAAGTGATAAAGTACTCTAGATCAAGGGCTTTAAGAAGTTCTCCAAGACAAAGTGGTATGTCCTCATGATTCGAGGACAAGTGTTTAGAAGTTTCTTGTATTTAATTTGTATAGATTATGTCTAGTTTTGTTTTAGACTTTCTATAGTAAAGGGTTGTTACCCTATCTTTAGATTTCAATGTCTTGGTTAGATGGCAATGTGAGATGGTAGACTTCCACTATGTTTTTAAATGTTGTGGTTTTTATGTGTTTGGTTTTTAAATAAAAAAATTTAATTTCGTATCATTTTTTCCTTATAATCAAAAGATATGAATGCTATGAGGCTTGTATGAGACTCTCCGGGGTATAAAATGGAAAAAGGTGAAATGACTTACATCATTCACAAATTTATAATGAATATTTGTTACTAATGCAGATTACCATAATTTCCGTCATATTTCACTTATAGTTTAATTAATTATCAATAAAATACTATAAAAGGCATAGTTATTAATCAATGTCTTAAATATTATATAAGACGATCTAATCTAAACATTAATTCTAACAAATCAAAAACACTGCATGATAAATATGGTAAATTAATTATAAACTATCTAGTAAATGTGCTATAGTATGAACATAAAATAGAATATGTGGATATTTATGGCATAAAGTATATCAAATTCTTATAAACGAAAGTTTGTCGAAAAAATATAAAAGTTGACAAAAATTATTTTAAAATAGTATATACATAAAATATATATTTGATTTGTGATGCATTTATTCATGGAAAAAAAACTAAAACACTATATTTTCATCATGACCGCTTACAACTGTGCCCCACCTCCAACGCACCACAAACGAAGATCTGAATTGGCCTCTTAGTTTTGATTCACTTCTTATGAGGCTAAGTTGTTGTATTTCTTGGATAAAATACAAAATGTATTTCCTTTAAATGAAGAGAAAAAACTCAATTAGGGAGTTCATGACAAAAAATAATTGGAACTCAATTAAATATTACACAATTTGTAAATGATTATTAATCATATATAGTATAATTTCTCTCGAACTCTACCTTAAAATTTCAATTATAAATTTCATATCTTCAGAAGATGATTAATACAATTCATTTTTTCTATAACTAGTAGCACTACCGATAAATCAAACATAATGACACATGTCTTATCCCACCAGGACAGGTCAACTTAATCAACCCACTACAAAGGACAATGCAGAAGTAAGAACAAAATTAGGGTATATTGGATTCAACACTGGTATCAGTGCTCACCTAGGGAGCGAAGTTGGTTAAAGGGATGTTTACCAACCACTATGAGTGGTTGGCCAACAGTCAGGTTGGGAATTAAACTAGGTTTGTTGGTCATTGGTTAAATCGGAGAGAACCAGAGATTTAAACTTTTTTCTTCTTGGTCACCACCTCTCAGTATTTTAAAATTAAGCGGTGTTGTCTTAGCTTGAAGGAAGTACGTAATTAGTCAACAATATCAAGAACACACATTAGGACCCATACCTCTACACCATGCTATTTTGGTAAATGGATTCTTTTAGGATGAGTATATTAAGTTATTTTAATATGTTTTTAATGTTATTGTGGCTCAACGTGACACGCGATCCAATAACATTGTGCTAGTTCGTGACACCCGATCCAACAATATAGTTAATTCATCATTCTTTATCATCACTTTACACTTCATTGACAATATTTCATCGAGTCTTCTTCATTAAAGACATCACTTTGATAGAGCAAGTTCAAAAGAATGGATTTCGCAAATTTGGAATTACAGACCAATCACAACATTTAAATAATCCAAACCACAACAATTATGTACATAAGAAATTTCACAACATTACTCAATGATTAGCAATCTGTATTGAGAGTCGCTCTATCAAATAGAACAAATCACAACCTGTAACACCCCTGAAATTATTTTAGCTAAGACGTGAACCATCCTTCATTATGAGTAAATTCTTACCATGGAATTTAAATTTTCTGATCTGTTAAGGTCAATAGATATAGAACCTTGAGTTCCAAAAATAATTAAAGGGAATTTGTTCAAGTCATTCCTAATTTCTTGTATGATTTGGATCAGCTTCAAACGACCATAACTCTCAGTACGGAATGAGCTGGGTTTGCATTAAAATTGAATATGAAAGGTCTTTGAATTATCTTTCCAATGCCCCCATGTTTGCTAAGTTTCGAGGTCGGGTGAATAACATATGCCCTTTTGAAATCTGGTGATTTAGTTAAGGAAAGTTACCCGAAAATAGTATGGACTATTTTGATATTTTCCTTACCGAATCTGATTTAATTAATTTAAGTAAGGTTTTAAAGGTCGAATCCTATTAGGTGCATATTTATAATCCTAATATACTCCTAAGGTTTTAGTTGAGATTTCAGAAAGAGGATAGAAGAGAAAATGTAAGAAAAGAGGAAAGGATCAAGGCATTTGTCAAAATTCTTGAGTAAGCTTCCATAGTGTTGGGTTTGTTCACCCACATGCCAAACATTTTATTTTCAACACAATTTCATTTTGTTTAAAGATCAGAGTTCTTTGTGAGTTCTTTTTAAGTGTTCTTGAAGTTCATTATAAATCTTGTTTTGTTGTGGTTTTGATGATTTATTGAGATGAAATTAATTGATTTGGGTGTTGTTTTGAGTATATTAGAGTGTACTGTTAAGTAATAGAATCCAAGTGATTGAGGAAAAAACCATTTCATTCTTGGAGAATTAGGGTGAGAAAACGAGCAAGTCGGTTTCCAGCCTCTTCCAGTTTGGGGGATGGAACCGTGCGCCACTAAGTACGCCAGGGTTGCCAGCCTCTTCCAGTTTGTTGTCGGTTGCTCTGTTTGAGTTCTTTTAAAGTGTAACTTCACTCCCTTTCGACTCTACCTGCTCTAAGCTATTTCTAATCACCTAGAAAACATTCATAATATGAATCATTATCTTGAATTCATTATTAAAATTCAAGTAAAATTTAAGAGTTAAGTCTTGAGAGTTCTTTCAAACACTTCGAGAAAGTCGTTTTTTTAGGAGTCTTCTACAACTTCTAATAACTTGTTCCAAGACTCGAACAAGTGAGTATGAGAATGAGGCGAATATATTCATGAGTCTAATTTATCACCACAAGATCCTTCATATCATGAACCATCACTCTTGAATTCATTATTCACATTCAAGAGAGATTTAAGAGTAGAGTTCAAGAAAACTTTTGAGTTCAATTGTGAATCCTTTGAGTTCAACGATCGATTTGAACTAACTTTTTAGAAAGTAAGTATGAGAATGGAAAGAGTAGTATACATAAGTTCCATGTTGTTATGTAGACCCTTGATTAGAGTAGCTCATGCCCATAAATTCCGCATTTACTCCGTATGTTGAGTATCTTTTAGAGGAGCAATATCTTAAAATTCTAAGACTTGAGTTATGAGTTCATAATCCTTTTGATATTATAGTCCTAATCATGATACTACTACATGTTACCCATGAAGTCCTTGAGTTGAGTATCTCGTGCTCATAATTCTACAAAAACCCTATAAGTCGAGTATTCTTGAGATGAGAAGTATCTTTAAGTCCTTGAGTTGAGTAGTCCAAGCCCATAATTCCACATTAACCCTCTGTGTCAAGCATTATTGAAGTGAGTATTATCATTGAAGTTCATGAGTTCTATGTTGTTGTGTCTCGAGTATTGAGTTCTAGTTACGACTATTGAAAATATTTAATTGAGTTTTTCACATCCATAATTCGACATGAACTTTATTTCGAGAAGTCTTTTACAATATTTTAAAACTTGTTCTAAGACTTGAGCATTGATTTGAATAAGAGTAAGAGTGAAGTTCATTTCTTCAAGAGCTTGTATGGGAACTAAGATCTCAAAGAGTAAAATGTTTTCACATTTTGTCACATCCGGAGAGAAAACCCCTGATGTGACCACGTCGTTGTCCTCTCAGAGAACTCAGACAAGCATTTATCATTCGTTATAACATGTCATCAGTTAAAATTGCAGAAAAATTAAAAACTTTTAATACTATGTGAAGTATACTTAGACTTCATACATAAAAATCATGAAGACATAAGTAGCGATATTCTAAAAGCAGTCTCCTATAAAAACCATCTAAAGAGTACGAATATGGACTTAGCGAATAAAAGTCAATAAGCCATATAGGCCTTAATACAAAAGAATCCAAAGAACATAAACGAATCAAAAGTATTCTTAATAACTACTAAAGTCTTCATAATACATAACAATCATGAAGACATAAGTAGCGATATTCTAAAAGAAGTCTCATATAAAAACCATCTAGAGAATACGAATATGGACTTAGCGAATAAAAGTCAATAAGCCATATAGGCCTTAATACAAAAGAATCCAAAGAACATAAACGAATCAAAAGTATTCTTAATAACTACTAAAGTCTCCATAAGCTAGAGTATGAAAAGATAGCATCCCCGTACACAAATGAAAAGCAAAATAACATAAGAGTCTTAATATTAAAACAACTTCATAAGCTTAATATTGGCATCGCCCTCGGAAAGTGAGGACCTACCCACTTGGATGATTGAGAAAGTCAAAGTCTTCTTCAAGTCGTCTCAAAGAGCCTTCAACGACCGAAACCTAAAATGTTGAGGAAAAGGGAGATAATGGGGTTAGTACACCACTTGTACTAAGTATGATATCATATGCACATATAAGATCAAATCATTCTAAAAAGGGACATTTCATAAAAACATGATATTTTACCTTTTTAAAACTTTATGCATAAATCAAGCAAACCATACCAATCCATCAAGACATATTCATTAAGTCAAAAGCAAGTAACATACATAACACATACTTGCAATCAAACCAAATACAACCCTATCATCAAGTAATAACATCACAAGCATGAATAAGAGTTTATCATATCATAATAAAGCAAGAAAACTACTCATGAATCCTCATAAAGTCAACAAGTGCAATGACCAAGCAAAGCCCCATAAACTTACTCAAAAAAGTAACCCAAGAAGATCCATGACTAATATACAACTTCACATAACATAACTTGTAAAGATACATAACATCATACTTTAGCAATATAGACAATTATCATGTTCATCACCATCTCCATCACCATATAATATCATTTACATGTAAGATCATCATATTATCTTCATTTACATTCATTATCATATACATACATAATATCAACCTTCTAAGGCTTCCCTCATGGAAAATTAGTGCAAGGCATAGGTAGAGTCCCATACCCCTACCGAGGCTAAGTCAAACCTCTCAAGTCACCCTAGTTGGTTTATACTTCATTAGTTCATTGTAGTTTAGGGAACACTTGTCTTAACCGACATAGACCACAAGAGCTAAGTGTGGAATCCGGTGTTGTAGAACCTTACACCGATGAAAGGTGGTCTACCGGCCAAGGTAGAAACTAATATGAACATAGCATCTAGATGGATCCACTTGCTAGTATTCCTATGGTGGCAACATAGTTTAAGGAACTTGGGGCCTTCTTGGAAACATCACTCTACACCGTATTTGGGTCATGAGGCTATCCACCCCGTGAGGACCGTAGTGAACCCTACCTACCCTATTTGGGAAGGTGTCACCCCTCACATACAAGATCACTCGGTTCTAAGATAGAGTCCCTTTTGAAATGTCTTTAAGATCTTTATTAATCATCATAACTTATTGTAGGTCATAGGGTCTAGCGCTTGTATAATAATAATCATATCTCAATAAGAATTGCATGAGTATAGTCCTTTCATTACAATTCATATAAGTGAGGTTAGCACATTTACATATTCATTCATGATAAGGAACATTGGTAGTCATCACCATCCTTATAACATTTACATCTTAATCAACCTCACAATCATTGTCAAGACATGTCAATTCAACATCATACCACCCTATGAATCTTAATACAAGGTATAATCCAACACAACATCATGTGACTTAATCACAATTAACCATACTTTGAAGTAAAGAATATGAGATCATTAGACTTACCAAGTCTCCTTCATAGTCCATCATCAAGGTCTTACCATCAACCCTTCACTCAACCCAATTAGGGTATGGATTTATCATAAAACAATGACCACCATAATAACTGTAACAACCCTAAAAATGAATAGGATCAAGACTTAGGTTTTTCAAGAATGCATGCGATTAGACCAAGGTCCACACATATTGATACGCGAAGAACCAGACCTCAGAACCCTTACTACGACCAAGCCAAGTAACTTGGGGAGTTAATTGAGCTTGGACAGGTTGGAACCAACCATGTGAGGCTCACGAAAATGAAGATTTGATCGAAAGAGTTTTCCAGACTCAAAAGAAGAAATTTTAAGTTTGAGGGTCCAAGGGTAAAATGGTCTTTTCCAGGCCAAGGTAATATTGTAATTACCCTGAGTAATTAATTATTAAATTAATTAAGTTCAAAAAATAATAAAATTCGGGTGGGGCAACCCGAAGTGACCCATTTTCGCAAAATGGGGTCACCCGGGTTCGAACCCCACTAAGAGCAAGATTTAACTTGCTTTTATTTTAATGTGTTAATTTAGTTTTAATAAATAATTAGTAATATCTGATTTAGGAAAAAGAAATCAGATTTTTTTATTAATTTTTATTAATTAATAAATTGACTAATTCAAACCCACAAAGTCCTACTTCTACTAGACTTCTATCTCCCATTTCCCCCACTCTCTCTTGCACGATTCTCTCTCTCTTTCACTCTCTTTTCTTGGCTGAAAACGTGAGATAAGAATCAGCAAAAGAAAAATAAAGTCAAGGCAAAAGTTCATCAAGAACTTGAAAGATAGAAACTCAAAGAGAAAACAATCCGGTAACGTTAAGCAGAACTACTACGCTAGTCGGGTGAGGTGTGAGTGTGGGTGTTTGGACTGATTTTTGGAGAGGTTCTTGGGCAGCATTCTGGACATTTAACAAGAAAACAAGGTATGGGTCTTCTTACTCTTGGTCCCTTTCCCTAGAGACCCCTAGGACTCAGTAAATTCGATTCAAAAACTAAGGTTGTATACCCTGTTGCATGTCCCTGTCATTAGCTCCCAACGAATGTAGGTTGGTATGAATGCTGGTAGACTTAGGATTATGTGATATTTGTGATGAATGTTAATGTATTTGATGTACGTTAATTCATGAAAAGACAACTATGTGCGTGTTAGAATTAAGAAAAGAAAAATGTATGGCATGTTGAGTCTCGGCCTAGAGGCTTAATTTTGTTAATGTTTTGTTTGTTGTTTTATGTACACAAATTGAAGTAAAATGTGATGTTCATGTGACATGAAGTGTGGCTGAATTGAGGAGTAAACCTTTTGGTTAAGAATTTGTGAAAAATTATAGTAAAAAACGTACCAAACGAACTATGTATTGTCCTACGAATTTACTAACAAAAGGAGATAAAAATGAGTAAAGAAATTACTTTGAATTTCCAGCATTTTTGTTGATATATGCTGCCAAATTAAGATGGTTAGAATGCCAAGAAAAATAAGGAAGATTAGGTGAGGTCATTGAGGGTCGAACCCGAGACCTCACCCCTTTAAAATCGAAAGAAAAGTTTAATTAAAGAAGAAGAAAATTCGTGTGGTGAGGGGGATTAGAACCTGCCTTGGCTGGGAAATATGTGTGAAGAAAAAGAAATTAAGAAATGAGAGGGGTGGGATTCGAACCCACACCCTCTCGGTTAGAAACCAAGTAAAAGGAAAAATAAAGGAAAAGTTTTGAGAGGCGTGGGATTCGAACCCACGACCTCTATGCGGATGAGGGAGATAATATAAAAATAAAATGAGGCTGTGGGGATTCGACCCCACAACCTCACAGTCAACTCAAATAAGTCAACTTTTAAAAAGGAGAATAAATAAAGAGGTTGTGGGGTTCGAACCCACAACCTCTCAGCCTTAAGCGAATGGAAGGGAAAGGAAAATAAAGGAGAATTGTAGTGTGGCTGAGGGGACTCGACCTCGGGTCCCAAAGTCTCCCATAGGCCGAAACTAATAAAAGAAAAACGAAATGGGGTTGTGGGGGCTTGAACCCACAACCCATCGGCCAATGCAAGAGAGATTTTAATTAGAGAAGTAAGCCTTTAATGTAAATATTGTGATTTGACTTAGAGTTAAAATGATATGAATATTAGAATGAAATCAATTAATAATGTAAATGACATTCAATTGATTTAAGACTTGGGTTTCCTTGCCCAAACTTCCGTATTGATACATAAGTCATACGTGAACAAACGTCCAAGAATAATGCCACCACTTAGATCAAATTCAAGATCTTGGCATAAATACAAGATACATAAGTCTTGTACTACGTAATCTTAGGAATGTAAGAATCACTTAAGGAACTACGAGTGAAGCCTCATGGCTTGTATGTATAGACACATAAGTCTAACATACGTTCAAAAGTAAGTGAACCTAAGATATATGAAATGAAATGATGAACCCTAGAAGGGTTAAGTATGAGTGTAAATACACTAAATGGCCAAGTGCATTGGCATATGATGAGATGAACAATGAAATGATGAAATGAACAATGAAATAATGAAACCCTAGAAGGGTTAAGTAAGGGTGTGAAACACACCAAATGGCCAAGTGCATTGGCATATGATGAAATGAACATTCACGTAATAAGAGGTGAATAACTATGAAAAGCAAAGATGCTAATGATGATGAATGTGGTGACAACATGATAAGAGGCTAACGTAAATGATGAGAGCAATCTCAAATGAGCCTAAGTAAATGTTACCAATACGTACTCACCTATGAGAGTGTAAGATAATGAAGAGACCAGTCTCTATGAACACTCTAATGAGAGTATTGAGCTTAACACACTCAATACGAATGATGAGATGAGAAATCATCTAATGAGCTATGATGTCCTCATACTAGAAGTCAGCTTCCATGACGTATGAGATGAATGAAATAAAACTTTATACTGAGCACCGATAGACTAGCTATGAGCGGTGATGCCTTCTTTCGGGAAGGGCGGAGGTTCACGTAACTCTCATGAGATGAGACTGTCCGACTTGCCGGGTATGGGTCTCCTTATATCTCCTAGTCTTCGAACCTATACTGCCAATATAGGGATCTGGCGGGGTTAAATTCCCATGTACGCTAGCATGTTATTGGGTCACTTTGGCCGGTGATTCCACCTCTTTTCGGTGTGGGGGAGACACTGGATTTCATGATGCTCACATGATCTATGTCGGTTAAAGTTAAAGTTCCCAATGAATGAATGAGGCCAACCTCAAATGATGCACATAATGAAATGAATGATACCAAAGGTGTTAGGATAGGATAATCAAAAGGTGAGTTAGATTCAAGTAATGACATTAGGTCATTCTTGGTCATTGCACAACGAACCTAATGAAAGTCTTAAACTACATCCTAGGTATAACTGGTGTTTACACTGGTCTATGAATGAAATGAAATGGAGTACGTATGAATGAACGAAGCAGACTCTGTGTTTGCTAATGAAGACTCCCTAGTTGAGGTCCCATATGTTGAGCCCTCATTTTGGAAAGTCTTAATGTCAAGTCCATGATTCCAAGGTCTCATGGCATCTGAATGAATGATATGAAAGAAGTTATGTGCTACATGTGAAACGTACTGTATGCTCTATGATGTGTGCTATGTGTAAATGTGATGTGCTGTGTGCAAATGTGAAAAGTATGATGTATGATTATTCTCATGGCATAACTTTCCTATTCCCAATCTGGAAAGCTCACTGACTTTCCTAATCCAAATTTGGAAAGATTATTTACTTTCCTAATCCAAATTAGGAAACTTTCCTAATCTCAATTTGGCAAGTCCACTGACTTGACTTCCAAAAATCATGTTGTTAGGAAAGAGCTATTCTTTCTCATGCATGTCCTTGGTGTGTGCTTGCATATACCCATACTTAGTACAAGTGTGTACTAACCCTATACAAACTCTACTATTTTAGGTGCAGGCACAGGTGGACGGTAGAGCTACATGATCATCGCTGCAGTTATCCGGACGTCCAGCATTCATCCGGTTTTGGTAGGTCCTCATGCTTTCGAGGATGCTACTGTTTATGTTCTAGCTTAGTTTAGGAGTTGAGCTAGTGGAGCATGTTCCACTAGCGTTTCTTTCTCATTTTATTCAGACTATGTATGGATGCCGTTTTGGCAATTATACGATTATGTTATTGAACTATTTCTTTCATTTGATTATCTCTTAATGTTTAGATGGTTGATGTTGAACGAATTACGAACGTATAAACAAAGTTTAGTAAGTAATGTTTAGAAACAAAAACTTTCAAATTTTCCGCTAAAATTAACCTATGTAAAGTAAGAATGACGTAAGTAGGCTTGTCTGCGACCTCTGAGAGGTCAACGACGCCGGTCTCGTCTGGGGTCTAGATTCCAGTCGTGACAAAGTTGGTATCAGAGCACTAGGTTAAATTACGAAAATAATAAGTTCACATCAACCACATTGAGTAGTTTCTAAGTCATGGTAGTGAAGTGCACCACTATCCTGAATTAGAGACTGCATGATGCGTAGGAAAGTTTCCCTTCTTCTGATCTTATCGTGCTTTTCCTAATGTCTAATTTTCTTGGTGTTATGAGCGTGTCTAACATCAACTCTTGAAGTTTCCGAAAGATGAATACAAGGAGAAAAGTAGGCGAAGATATTGGAGGAGCAGCTGCTGGGTAATCCAAGTTTTCCCCCAGGATCCAGCTGCTGGAATAGAGATGCTGTTAACCCAGATGGGTTGACGGATGATGAAGTAAGAATAACGTTGGTATAAATGGACCAAGCTAGCACTTTACAAGCTCAGGCTGTTGGGTTTGATTGATGTGAAGAAGTCTGAGTTGACATCCTACCAGCTAAAGGATGTAGCTCAATCCTGGTATAAGGTGTGACAGGATAGCAAGGCCTTAGGAGGAGGTCCTATTACTTGGAATCTTTTCAAGATGGCTGCTCTAGAGCAGTTCTTTCCCAGATAAATGAAGGAGACTAAGGTTGAGGAATTCATCAACCTTAAGCAGGGCTCGATATCAGTCAGGGATTACTCCCTGAAGTTCGTAAGACTTTACAGCCCAGGAGAGGCCACCTAATAGGAAGTGTGGCATAATGCATGGAGGATAATGTATGATGGACCCTAATGATGTTACAGCTGTGGAAAACCGGGCCACATGGTGAAAGATTGTCCGAATAGGAGGAGTCAAGAACAAGGGACGGAGAGAGTTCAGACTAATGGCCTGAATGAAGAGGCTCCAAAGAGGCAACGATTCTTCGCACTCAAGTCCAGGGGTGCAGGGGAAGGCACTTCTGATGAAGCCTCGGGTGCGTAACCTTAATTAGCCTTTCATATATTTGACTGTATATGGTGTTTATGCCCTAGTATGAGGTTAATAGGTTTGAAGTCATCATATTGGTTGCTGATGTATATGATTTTTATGTTGACTTTGCGTTGTATCTTTTGATGAGACTAGTTTAGGGAAGAATTCTTTAGTCTATTAATGTAAAGCTACTAGTAGGTTTCAAGGAGGTGTTCCATCATGTTAATATGTGAATAAGATATTCACCAGTGAAAGTATTGAGGTACCTATGTATGCGTAGGTTCTATAAATGACATACTTATTGTTAGTAAAGAGTAGTGTCATTCGGGGACGAATGTTCCTAAGGGGGGGATAATGTAACAACCCTAAAAATGAATAGGATCAAGACTTAGGTTTTTCAAGAATGCATGCGATTAGACCAAGGTCCACACGTATTGATACGCGAAGAACCAGACCTCAGAACCCTTACTACGACCAAGCCAAGTAACTTGGGGAGTTAATTGAGCTTGGAAAGGTTGGAACCAACCATGTGAGGCTCACGAAAACGAAGATTTGATCGAAAGAGTTTTTACCGGACTCAAAAGAAGAAATTTTAAGTTTTGAGGGTCCAAGGGTAAAATGGTCTTTTCCAGGCCAAGGGTAATATTGTAATTACCCTGAGTAATTAATTATTAAATTAATTAAGTTCAAAAAATAATAAAATTCGGGTGGGGCAACCCGAAGTGACCCATTTTCGCAAAATGGGGTCACCCGGGTTCGAACCCCACTAGAGCAAGATTTAACTTGCTTTTATTTTAATGTGTTAATTTAGTTTTAATAAATAATTAGTAATATCTGATTTAGGAAAAAGAAATCAGATTTTTATTAATTTTTATTAATTAATAAATTGACTAATTCAAACCCACAAAGTCCTACTTCTACTAGACTTCTATCTCCCATTTCCCCACTCTCTCTTGCACGATTCTCTCTCTCTTTCACTCTCTTTTCTTGGCTGAAAACGTGAGAAAGAATCAGCAAAAGAAAAATAAAGTCAAGGCAAAAGTTCATCAAGAACTTGAAAGATAGAAACTCAAAGAGAAAACAATCCGGTAACGTTAAGCAGAACTACTACGCTAGTCGGGTGAGGTGTGAGTGTGGGTGTTTGGACTGATTTTGGAGAGGTTCTTGGGCAGCATTCTGGACATTTAACAAGAAAACAAGGTATGGGTCTTCTTACTCTTGGTCCCTTTCCCAAGAGACCCTAGGACTCAGTAAATTCGATTCAAAAACTAAGGTTGTATCCCCTGTTGCATGTCCCTGTCATTAGCTCCCAACGAATGTAGGTTGGTATGAATGCTGGTAGACTTAGGATTATGTGATATTTGTGATGAATGTTAATGTATTTGATGTACGTTAATTCATGAAAAGACAACTATGTGCGTGTTAGAATTAAGAAAAGAAAAATGTATGGCATGTTGAGTCTCGGCCTAGAGGCTTAATTTTGTTAATGTTTTGTTTGTTGTTTTATGTACACAAATTGAAGTAAAATGTGATGTTCATGTGACATGAAGTGTGGCTGAATTGAGGAGTAAACCTTTTGGTTAAGAATTTGTGAAAAATTGTAGTAAAAACGTACCAAACGAACTATGTATTGTCCTACGAATTTACTAACAAAAGGAGATAAAAATGAGTAAAGAAATTACTTTGAATTTCCAGCATTTTTGTTGATATATGCTGCCAAATTAAGATGGTTAGAATGCCAAGAAAAATAAGGAAGATTAGGTGAGGTCATTGAGGGTCGAACCCGAGACCTCACCCCTTTAAAATCGAAAGAAAAGTTTAATTAAAGAAGAAGAAAATTCGTGTGGTGAGGGGGATTAGAACCTGCCTTGGCTGGGAAATATGTGTGAAGAAAAAGAAATTAAGAAATGAGAGGGGTGGGATTCGAACCCACACCCTCTCGGTTAGAAACCAAGTAAAAGGAAAAATAAAGAAAAGTTTTGAGAGGCGTGGGATTCGAACCCACGACCTCTATGCGGATGAGGGAGATAATATAAAAATAAAATGAGGCTGTGGGGATTCGACCCCACAACCTCACAGTCAACTCAAATAAGTCAACTTTTAAAAAGGAGAATAAATAAAGAGGTTGTGGGGGTTCGAACCCACAACCTCTCAGCCTTAAGCGAATGGAAGGGAAAGGAAAATAAAGGAGAATTGTAGTGTGGCTGAGGGGACTCGACCTCGGGTCCCAAAGTCTCCCATAGGCCGAAACTAATAAAAGAAAAACGAAATGGGGTTGTGGGGGCTTGAACCCACAACCCATCGGCCAATGCAAGAGAGATTTTAATTAGAAAAGTAAGCCTTTAATGTAAATATTGTGATTTGACTTAGAGTTAAAATGTTATGAATATTAGAATGAAATCAATTAATAATGTAAATGACATTCAATTGATTCAAGACTTGGGTTTCCTTGCCCAAACTTCCGTATTGATACATAAGTCATACGTGAACAAACGTCCAAGAATAATGCCACCCACTTAGATCAAATTCAAGATCTTGGCATAAATACAAGATACATAAGTCTTGTACTACGTAATCTTAGGAATGTAAGAATCACTTAACGAACTACGAATGAAGCCTCATGGCTTGTATGTATAGACACATAAGTCTAACATACGTTCAAAAGTAAGTGAACCTAAGATATATGAAATGAAATGATGAACCCTAGAAGGGTTAAGTATGAGTGTAAATACACTAAATGGCCAAGTGCATTGGCATATGATGAGATGAACAATGAAATGATGAAATGAACAATGAAATAATGAAACCCTAGAAGGGTTAAGTAAGGGTGTGAAACACACCAAATGGCCAAGTGCATTGGCATATGATGAAATGAACATTCACGTAATAAGAGGTGAATAACTATGAAAAGCAAAGATGCTAATGATGATGAATGTGGTGACAACATGATAAGAGGCTAATGTAAATGATGAGAGCAATCTCAAATGAGCCTAAGTAAATGTTACCAATACGTACTCACCTATGAGAGTGTAAGATAATGAAGAGACCTGTCTCTATGAACACTCTAATGAGAGTATTAAGCTTAACACACTCAATACGAATGATGAGATGAGAAATCATCTAATGAGCTATGATGTCCTCATACTAGAAGTCAGCTTCCATGACGTATGAGATGAATGAAATGAAACTTTATACTGAGCACCGATAGACTAGCTATGAGCGGTGATGCCTTCTTTCAGGAAGGGCGGAGGTTCACGTAACTCTCATGAGATGAGACTGTCCGACTTGCCGGGTATGGGTCTCCTTATATCTCCTAGTCTTTGAACCTATACTGCCAATATAGGGATCTGGCGGGGTTAAATTCCCATGTACGCTAGCATGTTAATGGGTCACTTTGGCCGGTGATTCCACCTCTTTTCGGTGTGGGGGAGACACTGGATTTCATGATGCTCACATGATCTATGTCGGTTAAAGTTAAAGTTCCCAATGAATGAATGAGGCCAACCTCAAATGATGCACATAATGAAATGAATGATACCAAAGGTGTTAGGATAGGATAATCAAAAGGTGAGTTAGATTCAAGTAATGACATTAGGTCATTCTTGGTCATTGCACAACGAACCTAATGAAAGTCTTAAACTACATCCTAGGTATAACTGGTGTTTACACTGGTCTATGAATGAAATGAAATGGAGTACGTATGAATGAACGAAGCAGACTCTGTGTTTGCTAATGAAGACTCCCTAGTTGAGGTCCCATATGTTGAGCCCTCATTTTGGAAAGTCTTAATGTCAAGTCCATGATTCCAAGGTCTCATGGCATCTGAATGAATGATATGAAAGAAGTTATGTGCTACATGTGAAACGTACTGTATGCTCTATGATGTGTGCTATGTGTAAATGTGATGTGCTGTGTGCAAATGTGAAAAGTATGATGTATGATTATTCTCATGGCATAACTTTCCTATTCCCAATCTGGAAAGCTCACTGACTTTCCTAATCCAGATTTGGAAAGATTACTTACTTTCCTAATCCAAATTAGGAAACTTTCCTAATCTCAATTTGGCAAGTCCACTGACTTGACTTCCAAAAATCATGTTGTTAGGAAAGAGCCATTCTTTCTCATGCATGTCCTTGGTGTGTGCTTGCATATACCCATACTTAGTACAAGTGTGTACTAACCCTATACAAACTGTACTATTTTAGGTGCAGGCACAGGTGGACGGTAGAGCTACATGATCATCGCTGCAGTTATCCGGACGTCCAGCATTCATCCGGTTTTTGGTAGGTCCTCATGCTTTCGAGGATGCTACTGTTTATGTTCTAGCTTAGTTTAGGAGTTGAGCTAGTGAAGCATGTTCCACTAGCGTTTCTTTCTCATTTTATTCAGACTATGTATGGATGCCGTTTTGGCAATTATACGATTATGTTATTGAACTATTTCTTTCATTTGATTATCTCGTAATGTTTAGATGGTTGATGTTGAACGAATAACGAACGTATAAACAAAGTTTAGTAAGTAATGTTTAGAAACGAAAAGTTTCAAATTTTCCGCTAAAATTAACCTATGTAAAGTAAGAATGACGTAATTAGGCTTATCTGCGACCTCTGAGAGGTCAACGACGACGGTCTCGTCTGGGGTCTAGATTCCAGTTGTGACAATAACAAGGCTTATTGAATCACTACATCACAATTCATCACTAGTTCATAGCTTAAGACAAGATACTTAGTGACCACAACATACTACATAACCATGTATCAACTTCTCAAGAACTAGAATGATAGGACTATAATTCATCCTATTCTATCCATGATTGATACAATAGCATCATCTAGTAGTAATTCAATCAATAATCAAGTCAATTGAACTAACATTACACAATCCATATAAAGATCATAACCTAGGGTTAAGGGGTGAGGGTCATATTCTACAAACTAGACCAAACCATCAAGATGTATCATAATTAAGTTACAATACGTGATAATATATTCATAATATCAAAAATAAATCATAAAAAATCAATTGATAACATCAATGTCGAGATTGGAAAAGACGCACATGAAAACTCAACTTTTGAAATTACTTTGAAGGAACCCTTTTGATGAAGAATTGATGGATAAACTTGACTATTTTTCAGACCTTAAACCCTACCCTATCTTGGTCTTAAATGGAGTTCTTCACTAGAGATAGAAAGAAGAGAGAAGGAAGAGAGTTTTGGGTTTATGAGTTCTGAGAGCTTAGGTTAATCTAATGGGGTTGGGGTCTTTATATGGTGAGTTAATTAAATTAATTAGACTTACCTTAACCCCGAACTAACAACCTAACCCCCTAATTAATTAATTGGAAAAGTGAAAATGTCCAAAAAATCAGGCCTTCATAGACGACACCACGATCGACGGATCGTGGGTCAATCGACGGCCAACCACCCCTTCCATGCTGCATATCCGTAGGTAACTTCAGAGACTGTGAAAAAGAGGCCCTTCAAGGATTTGTCTAACTGTTGGTCGACGGATGGCATCGACGCCCCGTCATCCACACACGCCCCGTCGACTGCATCCGTGGTTGAACACTGCCCAGGAAGTGCTTTTGACCCCAAAATGTAAGGTTCCTCATCAAGGGCCCTTGGTTGGTCCTTGGGGAGTCGTACCCAGACGTTTCGACCATGAATAAATTTAAACACATGTTAGACACCCTTCCACCAATTTTCATCACTTTCCGACTTCTAAAAGCTAGTTAAATAGGCTAAGGCACGCTAGTGCCTCCTTGAACTAGTTTCCAGACGTCATAGACATTCTTTGACATTTTGGTTTGTAGACTTCCTAAATGACTTATATTCATTAAAATGGAACTTAAAACAGTGTCTAGACCTTATGGCACTTATGTTAGGCTCTAGAACATGTCTTGGATTTTCGAAGTGTTATAGAGGTTTTACAATGAGAAATAGTTGAATGAGAGCCCTTAGTTGGTTCCAAGGAGTAGGTTCGTAGGATTCCATGGAGTTGTTAGAGTACTAGGCTTGAATGTGCTAGTTAGGAGTAATAGTCTTAGGATGAGATTTCCTATAGAGAGGTATCGAACCAGAACTTAAGGATTCGGGTTAAGCTTGAATATAGTAAGAGCATAGCATTATGCTAGACCTTAGTAAGAGTAACCCCATTCCATATACCCATTTTAGTCGGCATTCGAGGAAGAATGATCCAAACGGTGAGATATTGTAAAACCCCTGAAAAAATTATGAGCTAAGACTCAAACCATCCTTCGTAGTGGGTAAGTTTTCACCAAGGAATTTAAATTCTCTTTTAAGATCACTAATATAGCACCTCGAGTTCCAAAAAGAATCAAAGGTTATTTTTCAAGTCATTCCTAAGTTCTTCTAAGATTTGGGTCAACTTTAAACGCCATAACTCTAAGTACAGGATTAGTTAGGTGTTCCATGAGATAGAATATGAAATTTCTTTGAATTATCTTTCCAACGCCCCCAAGTTGGCTAAGTTTTGAGGTGGGATGAGTATGATATTCCACTTTGAAGTCGATTTGTCTAGTTAAGGAAAATTACCCAAAAATAGTAAGGGGCATTTTGGTTTTTTCCTTACCAAATCAGATTTAGTTCTTTTTTTCATAAGGTTTTAATGGTCTAATCCTATTAGGTTCAGTTTTATAATCCTAGTATACACCTAGGGTTTTAGTTCAGAGTTCAAGAATAGAAAATAAGAGAAAATAGGAGAAAAGAGGAAAGGATCATGACGTTCGTCAAAGTTGTTAAGTTGTATTGCATATTTTTTCCATGAGTTTAATCCCTAAGAGGTATGTAAGCTTCCATAGTATTGGGTTTTTCCACTGACACGCCAATAATGTTATTTTTAGTGCAATTTCATTCTTGATGTTCATATATTAGAGTTCCTGATGAATGTTCTTGAAGTTGTTTCTAAATCTTGTTTTGTTGAGGTTTTGATGATTTCTTGAGATGAAATATAGTTATTTCAGTGTTATTTTGAGCATATTAGATTGTACTTAACAGTGTACTTATGTTAAGTAATTGAATCCAAGTGATTGAGAAGAAATGATTCGCTTCTAGGCGAATTAGGGTGATCAGAAAACGAGCATATAAATTCATCAAATTTCTTAGTTTGGGTCGTGGAGCGCTGCGCCATCCAGTGCGTCGAAAATCTTAATTTGTAGTTTAGGGCTGACCCCTGCGCCACTCAGTGAACCAGGGTCACCTGCCCCGTCCTGTTTGCAGTCGGTTGCTTCGTTTGAGTTCTTTTAAAGTGTACCTTCACTCCCTCTCAATTCTAACTACTCTAAGCTACTTCTAAACACCCAGAAAACATTCATAACATGAATCATTACCTTGAATTCACAATTCAAATTCAAGGAAGATTTAAGAGTTAAGTTTTGAGAGTTCTTCCAAATATTTTGAGAAAGTCCCTTTGAGTGTTTTTTAGGAGTATTCTACAATTTCTAATTACTTGTTTCAAGACTTGGACATGTGATTATGAGAATGAGGAGAATGTATTAATGAGTCTAATTTATCATCACAAGATCTTTCATATCATGAATCATCACTCTTGAATTCATAATTCACATTCAAGAAAGAGTTAAGAGTTGAGTTCAAAACATTTTAATTCAATAGTGAAACCTTTGACATCAACCATCGATTTGAACTAAGTTTTGAGAAAGTAAGTTTGAGAATGTTAATAGTTGTATACATGATTTTCATGTATTAGACGCTAGATTTGAGTCGTTCATGCCCATAAATTCCGCATGAACTCGATAAGTTGAGTATATTTGAGAGGAGAAATGTCACGCCCCGAGCTACCCCCGAGACGCGGACACGGAACCTAGGACCACAAGTGATCCCAAGCTAACCCTGCTGGCATGATCATGAGCATACTAAAAATAATAAACTGATGCGGAAGCTAAATCATAATTAAATCTGAAAAGATGGGGAATACCCATATTCTATAACTGAGATATTTGAAAACAATGAGTTTAATACAAAGGAAATATTAACTCATACTAAGCTAAATCTAACTATGTCTGAAAATAGCCTCTAAACTGGACTAGAAATACTGGGACAAGCCCCAGCTAAATCTAGCAAAAATTGAAACTAAAAGACTAAATACTGAAGAGAAACTCATGAGTCTTGTCCTCGGAGAATGAGGACTCACCACTGAATCTGCTGATCTGGAGATCGGGAAATCGATCTATGCGTGATCTGGATGCTGAGAACCTGAACCTACATCACGAGAAGATGTAGCGCACGTATGCGTCAGTACTTGAAAGGTACTGAGCATGTAGGATAGAGTAAAGCTGAAATAAAACATAACTGAACAAGCACAAAAGCAAGTATAATAATCTGAACATGATATACTAAATTTCTGAGCTAACTGAATGCAATGACCAATTTATAACATGCTAAAACTGAATACTGAATATACTGATAAATGGTCATGCAGAGAGTCTGACTGAACTGTGGGAGCTACTAATAACCGATAATAAAACCACATGAGCTAAATGTGGAGTCCGATGTATACGCCCCATCGAGAGGACCCAATATACCCTGCCAAAGGTATAAAGGCATGCTGGCGTGATCACTAAACTGATTGCCCACAGAGGGGACTTACAACCTACTTGGCTAGTAGTTCTGGGACTATTGGGTACGCTAAACCCTAGTCCAACTTGGTATTATGCTACTCCCAATGAATTCTGTAAATTAACTAATTATGTTTGAGTTTCTGTAAATACTGGATAGCTCGAACTGAACATGCAAACTGAGAATGCAATAATTAATCTGGTAATTATGCATTTATAACTGAGGCATATATATCTGAAGTTTCTGAAATATCTGACCTAGCATGTGTAATTCAAGAACTAACGAAATACAAAGCTAGGGTTCTGAAATTCATTCGATAATCTGAGTAATAACATGATAATCTGATTTGGAACATATATTTAATAAATTCATGAAGTCATATCAAAGTTCTAGAAACCCTACATTTAATCATGATAAGAGAATCAAGAATCTGACTGAAAACTAGGGACCCAATGGGTGAAAGGAACCCACTAGTGAAATCCCGCATACCTGGTGATGAAATACTGCTGGAGCTTGTGGCTTTCTTGAACTAGGGTTCTTGAGCTTTTTTTTTCCTATCTTGCTTCTAATTTTCTAAGTTTTGATTTAATGATTTGACTTGGATATGTTTTAATTATGTTTCTAGGCTTAAACTGACTAAAATCTGATGATTTAGGGTCAAAATGACGTAACTTATGGTTTAAACGGAGTGGGAAAGGTCAAAAAGACCCCTGGGAAGGTTGCTGTCGGGCCACACGACGGCCAGGACTGACGGTCCGTCGTGTGCCCGACGCCCCGTCGTTGGATCCGTCGTGAGGGCCTGTTCGACAGGCCTTTACTAAAATGGGCATAACGTTACTCGGAGGTCTGATTTAGCAAGGTCGGTGGTATGGAAATATAATTCAATTATCTATCTGTGGGTAGGTCATGAGAGACCTAATTCATTTTGTGATAAGAGTTATGATCATTTTAAGTTGACCCAACTACATTTCCCCTTAACTGTCTGCAAATATTTTTTTCTGAAAAACTAATTTTTGGTCTGTTTTGGCTACGGGGTGTTACATTTCTCCCCCTTGGGAACATTCGTCCTCGAATGAAGACTAAACTATTTGAAATGGAGGGAGAGAGCTGCAAACCCCACTACTAAACAGTGAGAACTGAGTTTCTGACTGAATTGAGTTCTGAGTACATGCATTACGCTGAAAATGCAAGTACAAACTGAGGGAACATGATTCTAAAACTGAATTTACGCATGAATGACTGTAAAACTGAAGAGGAACTATTACCTCAAGCTGGAGTGGAATCGGAAGGAAAAAGGTAAGGATACTTGGCTTTCATGGCTGCTTCTGCTTCCCAAGTAGCTCCCTCTACGGACTGACTCCTCCACAAAACCTTGACTGAAGCGACTTCTTTGTTTCTCAACCTTCTAACCTGACGGTCAAGAATCTCAACTGGTACATCCTCATAAGAAAGACTATCTTTCACCGCCACACTCTCTAATGGCACTATAGAGGCTGGATCACCCACACACTTCTTCAAGAGTGAGATGTGGAAGACCGGATGCACTGCTACTAATTCTGCTGGCAACTCTAACTCATATGCCACCTTGCCAACCCTTTTCAATATCTTGTAAGGGCCTACATATCTAGGACTGAGCTTCCCTTTCTTTCCAAATCTCATCACCCCTTTCATAGGTGAGACTTTCAGAAAAACCCAATCATCAACTTGGAACTCTAGTTCCCTTCTCCTTACATCTGCATAAGATTTCTGACGACTTTGGGTTGTCTTAAGTCTATCTCTAATGAGTTGAACTTTCTCCATAGCATAAAGGACTGAATCTGGCCCTATCAAAGCTGCTTCACCTACTTCAAACCAACCAACAGGAGATCTACATCTACGCCCATATAAAGCCTCATAAGGGGCCATCTGAATGCTGGAATGGTAGCTATTATTGTAGCAAACTCAATAAGAGGAAGGTGATCATCCCAACTACCTTTGAAATCGATCACACAAGCTCTCAACATATCCTCTAAGGTCTGAATGGTACGCTCTGCCTGCCCATCCGTCTGTGGATGAAATGCTGTACTAAGGTTAACTTGAGTACCAAGACCTTTTTGAAATGACTTCCAGAAATGAGAGGTAAACTGAGGACCTCTATCTGAGATATAGACAAAGGAACCCCATGCAACCTCACAATTTCATTAAGGTAAAGCTTAGCATAGTCCTCTGCCGAATATGTAGTCTTGACCGCCAAAACTTATGCGTAGTCTTGACCGCCAAAAAGATAGAAGACTTAGTCATCCTATCGACTATCACCCAAATTGAGTCATGCTGTCTGCGAGTACGAAGTAACCCTGTGATGAAATCCATATTGATCACATCCCACTTACAAGTAGGAATATCCATCTCTTGAGTCATACCTCCTGGTTTATGATGTTCTACCTTGACTTGCTGGCAATTGGGGCACTTACTCACAAAGTCTGCTATATCCCTCTTTATGCCATTCCACCAATAGACTTCCCGCAGATCGCGGTACATCTTAGTGGCACCTGGATGAATAGAATACCTGGAGTTATGAGCTTCTGCAAGAATATGCTTCCTCAACTCTCCCACATCAGGAACACACAATCTACCTTGGTAGCGAAGTACACCATCTCCCCTTGGGAGAAAACCTCCACTCTCTGATTGTTGACTGCACCCTTTAGTTCAAGCAAGATCGGATCACTCTCTTGCTTTTCCTTAACCTCCACTACCAAAGACGATTCTGCCCCATTCTGAACTGTTACACCGCTGTCTGATATGCTCATAAGGCGAACTCCCAAGCGAGCAAGCCTGTGAACATCCTTCACTAGCTCCTTTCTTTTTTCCTCAACATGGGCTACACTACCCATAGATAATCTACTAAGAGCATCGGCCACTACATTCGCCTTTCCAGGATGATAATGCACACTCATATCATAATCCTTAAGGAACTCAAGCCATCTCCTCTGGCGAAGATTCAACTCTTTCTGGGTGAACACATACTGAAGGCTCTTATGATCGGTGAACACATCTACATGAACACCATACAAGTAGTGTCTCCATATCTTGAGTGCAAACACCACTGCTGCAAGCTCGAGGTCATGAGTTGGATAGTTCTTCTCATGCACCTTAAGCTGTCTAGAGCATAAGATATAACCTTATCTCTTTGCATCAACACACAACCAAGGCCAACTCTGGATGCATCGCAATATATCACATAACCATCTGAACCCTCTGGTAGAGTCAAGACAGGAGTTGTAGTCAATCTAGTTTTCAATTCTGCGAAGCTTTTCTCACAATCATCTGACCATTGGAACTTGACCATCTTCTGAGTCAACCTAGTCAATGGTGAGGCTATGGATGAAAATCCTTCCACGAACCTCCTGTAATAACCCGCTAGACCTAAGAAACTTCTGATATCTATAGCAGAGGTAGGTCTGGGCCATTGTTTCACTGCTTCTATCTTCTGTGAATCTACGCGGATCCCTTCGCTAGATACAATGTGACCAAGAAAAGCAACGGATTGCAACCAAAACTCACATTTGCTAAACTTAGCGAATAACTGGCGATCCTTGAGAGTCTGTAGAACAATTCTCAAATGACTTGCATGTTCTTCCTCACTCCTAGAGTAAATGAGGATATCATCAATAAAGACGATAACGAACAAGTCCAAGTACTGTTTGAACACTCTGTTCATCAAATCCATGAAAGTTGCAGGAGCATTGGTTAGTCCAAACGACATAACTAAAAATTCATAATGACCATACCGAGTTCTGAAGGCTGTTTTCGGAATGTCACTATCTCTGACTCTGAGCTGATGATAACCCGATCTGAGGTCTATCTTTGAGAAATGACTAGCAACCTGAAGTTGGTCAAACAAGTCATCAATCCTGGGGATGGGATACTTATTCTTGATTGTGACCTTATTCAACTGTCTATAGTCAATGCACATTCTGAGAGAACCATCTTTCTTCTTTACGAACAATACAGGTGCACCCCATGGTGAAATACTAGGTCTGATGAAACCCTTATCTAGAAGGTCTTTCAACTGCTCTTTCAATTCCTTAAGCTCTGCTGGAGCCATTCTATAAGGAGGAATAGAAATAGGCTGGGTATCTGGAAGGAGATCAATTCCAAAGTCGATTTCCCTTTCGAGAGGGATCCCGGGAAGATCTTTTGGAAATACTTTTGGAAATTCACAGACTACTGGAACTGACTCAAGAGTTGGGGTTTCAAGGCTAGAATCCTTAACCCGAACTAGATGATAGAGATAACCCTTATATATCATCTTTCTGGCCTTAAGGTAAGAAATAAATTGACCCATAGGCGCTAGGCTACAACCCTTTCATTCTAAGATTGGTTCGTCTGGAAACTGAAAACGAACAATCCTAGTAAAAGAACAATCCTAGTTCTACAATCGACTGAGGAATAACATGAGTGTAACCAATCCATGCCTAGAATGACATCGAAGTCTACCATTTCTAACTCTACTAGATCTGCTGAGGTGACTTTTTGAGAGACTGTGACAGGGCAATTTCTGTATACCCGTCTAGCTATAACTGGGTCACCGACTGGAGTAGAGACTGAGAAGGGTTCTGAGAGAGTTTCTGGACTAACACTGAATTGGACTGCTATATAAGGAGTTACAAAAGAAAGAGTAGCCCTGGATCTAACAATGCATAAACATCAAGGTCAAAGACTCGTAACGTACCAGTGACTACATCAGGAGAACCTTCCTGATCCTGGCGAGCCTGAAGAGCATAAAGTCTATTCTGGCGCTGACCGCCACCTGTACCAGATGAGTTACCCTGCTGAGTTGGGCGACTTGCTGGTGCTGCTGAATTTGTAGATGAGCTCTACCATTACCACCTCCTTGACCCTGTCTAGAAGGACAGTCCCTCAACCTGTGACCAGACTGACCACATCCAAAACATCCTTCTTTTCCTGCAAGACACACCCGGATGGTTCTTACCACACTTAGGGCAAGTGGGGTAAGTGTTGGTGCCTGAAACACTTCCCTGAGACTTAGAGCCTGGTGCTCTGCCCTTCTGGTCATACCTTATTCTTGGAGGATGGAACACTAGCTGATGAAGGGGCTGGAGCTGAAAACTTCTGCTGACCCTGCGAGCGATTTCCACCACCCGATTTCTGCTGAGAATAGTCATAGTTCCCAGTCCTAGCCTTCTTATTTTCCTTAGCTGTTCCCTAAGCTTATCACCCTCAACCTGTGAGCATGAGTCATAAGCCTAGAGATGTTCATATCTCCCAGCAACATAGCATTTCTGCACTCTGTCTTCACCAAATCTGATACTCCATACAAGAACTTATTCATCTGAGCCCTGGAGTCAGCAACCATGTGAGGAGCATACCTGGAGAGTTGGTTAAACTTCAGCCCATACTCTTGGACTGTCATGTTTCCCTGCCTCAAATTCATGAATTCTTGTCCCTTTGCTTCTCTCAACTCTATTGGGAAAAACCTGTCGAGAAAAGTCTCACTGAAGCACTCCCAAGTAATAGGAGCTGCATTTGCACCCCTATTCTCCTTCCACTGAGTGTATCAGATATGAGCCACGTCTTTCAGCTTGTATGACGCCAACTCAACCCGATAATTCCCAGTAACCTGCATCACCTCAAAGATCTTCTTGATTTTGTCCAAGAAATTCTGAGGATCTTCATTAGTCTGCGATCCTAAGAACTCAGGCGGATTCATCCTAACAAAGTCACGGACCCTTGCTGCTGCTGATCCACTATTTTCATTCATAGGAGCATGAACCCAATTGTTCTGGTAGGTCATACTCTGAGCCAACATCTGTATGGCATTCCTGAACTCAGCATTGGAAACTTCTTGATCTGGGATTGGAGGAGCTGCGTTTGCATTCCTGGCATTTGCATTCCTAGCGTTAGCTCTACGAGGAGGCATGATCTGAAACGTAGAACGTCAAGTTAGAAAGGAATAAGATCAAACCTTACGCACGATAAGAGTAACAAGAAAATGAAGTTTTCCTAAAACACTTCATAGCCTCCCTCTCATTAGATGTGGTGCACTTCACACCCATGAAAAGGACTCTACTTAGTGCGACTTTTCAGACATCCTAGGACTCTTGAACCTAGTGCTCTGATACCAAGTTTTGTCATGCCCCGAGCTACCCTCGAGACGCGGACACGGAACCTAGGACCACAAGTGATCCCAAGCTAACCCTGCTGGCATGATCATGAGCATACTAAAAATAATAAACTGATGCGGAAGCTAAATCATAATTAAATCTGAAAAGATGGGGAATACCCATATTCTATAACTGAGATATTTGAAAACAATGAGTTTAATACAAAGGAAATATTAACTCTTACTAAGCTAAATCTAACTCTGTCTGAAAATAGCCTCTAAACTGGACTAGAAATACTGGGACAAGCCCCAGCTAAATCTAGCAAAATTTGAAACTAAAAGACTAAATACTGAAGAGAAACTCATGAGTCTTTTCCTCAGAGAATGAGGACTAACCACTGAATCTGCTGATCTGGAGATCGGGAAATCGATCTATGCGTGATCTGGATGCTGAGAACCTGAACCTACATCACGAGAAGATGTAGCGCACGTATGCGTCAGTACTTGAAAGGTACTGAGCCTGTCGGATAGAGTAAAGCTGAAATAAAACATAACTGAACAAGCACAAAAGCAAGTATAAAATCTGAACATGATATACTGAATTTCTGAGCTAACTGAATGCAATGACCAATTTATAACATGCTAAAACTGAATACTGAATATACTGATAAATGGTCATGCAGAGAGTCTGACTGAACTGTGGGAGCTATAATAACCGATAATAAAACCACATGAGCTAAATGTGGAGTCCGATGTATACGCCCCATCGAGAGGACCCAATATACCCTGCCAAAGGTATAAAGGCATGCTGGCGTGATCACTAAACTGATTGCCCACAGAGGGGACTTACAACCTACTTGGCTAGTAGTTCTGGGACTATTGGGTACGCTAAACCCTAGTCCAACTCGATATTATGCTACTCTCAATGAATTATGTAAATTAACTAATTATATTTGAGTTTCTGTGAATACTGGATAGCTCGAACTGAACATGCAAACTGAGAATGCAATAATTAATCTGGTAATTATGCATTTATAACTGAGGCATGTATATCTGAAGTTTCTGAAATATCTGACCTAGCATGTGTAATTCAAGAACTAACGAAATACAAAGCTAGGGTTCTGAAATTCATTCGATAATCTGAGTAATAACATGATAATCTGATTTGGAACATATATTTAATAAATTCATGAAGTTCTATCAAAGTTCTAGAAACCCTATTTAATCATGATAAGAGAATCAAGAATCTGACTGAAAACTAGGGACCCAATGGGTGAAAGGAACCCACTAGTGAAATCCCGCATACCTGGTGATGAAATACACGGAAATATAATTAAGTTTCTGGACTGGAACTGCTGGAGCTTGTGGCTTTCTTGAACTAGGGTTCTTGAGCTTTTTTTTTCCTATCTTGCTTCTAATTTTCTAAGTTTTGATTTAATGATTTGACTTGGATATGTTTTAATTATGTTTCTAGGCTTAAACTGACTAAAATCTGATGATTTAGGGTCAAAACGACGTAACTTATGGTTTAAACAGAGTGGGAAAGGTCAAAAAGATACCTGGGAAGGTTGCTGTCGGGCCACACGACGGCTAGGACTGACGGTCCGTCGTGTGCCCGACGCCCCGTCGTTGGATCCGTCGTGAGGGCCTGTTCGACAGGCCTTTACTAAAATGGGCATAACGTTTTACTCGGAAGTCTGATTTTAGCAAGGTCGGTGGATATGGAAATATAATTCAATTATCTATCTGTGGGTAGGTCATGAGAGACCTAATTCATTTTGTGATAAGATTTATGATCATTTTAAGTTGACCCAACTGCATTTCCCCTTAACTGTCTGCAAATTTTTTTTTCTGAAAAACTAATTTTTGGTCTGCTTTGGCTACGGGGTGTTACAAGAAAAATCTTCAAGTACTAAAGTTTGATTATCGAGTTTATAATATTGTTTAGATTATAGTCCTAATCATGAGACTATTGCATGTTACCCATGAAGTCCTTGAATTGAGTAGTCCATGCTCATAATTTCGCATGAACCATATAATTCGAGTAGTCTTGAGATAAAAAGATATTTTAGTCCTCTAGTTAAGTAGTTTAT